>JANHFO010006602.1:0-18926 GCA_032468095.1 Pareas carinatus | reverse complement strand
ACTTATATGTTCATATATGTTTTTATTTTATTTTTTTACCCTTTACTATTGTTGATGTTCTATATGCTTGACTAAAAAATAAATAAATAAAATAAATGAGTGGCGGAGTTTCTCTCTGTCTCTGAAGCAACTGCACACATGCCAAAAAGGAGGTAGAAGAAGTCTGAAGGAGAGATTGGGGGGGAGAGAAAAAGAAAGAGGACTGAGGAGAAACGGGAGGTCAGGAGGAAAGGAAGAGAAGAATGGGAGAGAAGGAAGAGAGAGAGAGAGAGAGACGGAAGGAAGGAGAAAGTATTGCAGAGCGGAAAAAGAAAACAGTAAGGGGGAGAGATACAGAAGGGGAGAAGAGAGCGAAAGAGGAGAAGGAGCAAAGCGAAAGTTAGACTTTTTGAGAAGGGAATGAAAAGCAATTAGTGATCAGAGGGAGAGAAGAAAAAAGTGAGAGAGAGGAAGGAGGATGACAGTACAGTGAGGGAAGGTGGCTGAGGGAAGAAGTGAGAAGAGAGAAAAGCTGAGGAGATAGGAAGATCTGTGCTACAGGGGAGATAGGAGAGGCACCAGAGCTTATCCAGAGTGAGCTAAATTTAATTACCATAGTGGAGCACGGGTATCAGAAGCTAGTACGTGTGTGTGTGTGTGTGTGTGTGTGTGTGTGTGTATAGATATATATTTCTTTTACATGGCAAGTGAATTATATAGCTAAGGAATAGAATAGAATAGAATAGAATAGAATAGAATAAACAGAGTTAGAAGGGACCTTGGAAGTATTCTAGTCCAACACCCTATACTATTTCAGACAAGTGGTTGCCCAATCTCCTCTTACAAACGTCTGGTATAGTTGAATAAAATATGTCATTGTCCTTAAAGTGAAATCAGATTAATTCTTACATGTTATGATAAAAACATTGGTTTTAATGCAATATTTTTCCAACTCAGAAATAAAATCTATTTGTTGCTACTAAAGACATTAAAACAAATGTGCTGCTGTATAAGTGTATCACTTTTAGGTGGAACTTTGCTTTCTTTGTGCTGACCTAGAGAAAAACTTCTTTGGTTACATTGGAATATGAGAAGGGGTCTCTGCAATTAAACACAGGAATATAGCAGGAAAATTCAGTCTTAAAAAGATGCTAACTGTAAACAATTTGTTCAGGCCACAGCTGGAAATTGGTCTAGGTATCCTGTTTCATAGACACTGTTGAAATTAATATTTTCTGTCTTTTACATTTACTTTGAGCTGCATTTTAATTTTTAAATTCTAATTTACAATTCACAGAAAAATAAAAATTGTACCATTTAAAGTTACTGTACCTTAACAAATGCACCCAAAGTGGTACTGTTTCGGCATGCATGAAAGCACAAAGCTTCAGAACTCCCATGAGCGATTAATCTTCTAACACTAATTAGATATTTGCTAATTAGTGTCTGATGTATGAAAGGAAAAACATTTTGAAGCTGAAAAGGGCCTATAAAGATAGTTGCTGTACTCCAGTACACCTTTTTTCTATGTTATCATATTTCATAAATATGAATATGATCACATGATACTACTCATTCTATGAAATTATCTTTCTGAACAAAGCCCTTTGTATGAGATAATAGGAATGTGTCAATATTTTGCATTTAAAAGCCTTCAGTTGAAGGAAGTATTTTCTTTTTCCGTTAAAAAGATGTCATATTTCATGAATCACATTTTATGCTGCATTAACAGGTAGCATTTTTCAACCAGGCTCTTTGTTGATTCCTTTAAAAAGAAGTATGCAAAACAATGGAAATAACTATTTTTAATTGCCAACCATCTTATTCAGTTTGTGTTTCTTACAGAAAATATGTAATAGGTAATGACATTTTATTCAGTTACTAAAAACAACTTTGAAAACAGAAGTGGAAAGCTGTTAGAAAAATGCACATTTATCCTGATTTAGTCTCCTGCTTTAGTATGCAGGCCTACACAAAGTGGAATGCATTTCCATCTAAAGTTAATAAGTTATGGGTTTTGATCTACCATAGTGGTGCAGTGTAAATTGGCAGGTGGATGTTTTTTGACTTTCCAATCTAATAGTGAGTGAGCAGGACTAACCTAAAGTCACCTAGCTGGTTTGCATGCCTAAAGTAGAGCTAGAAGCTGGGTCTTCCTACTCCTAGTCTAGCACTTTAACC
This sequence comes from Pareas carinatus, assembly GCA_032468095.1. Classification (NCBI taxonomy): domain Eukaryota; kingdom Metazoa; phylum Chordata; class Lepidosauria; order Squamata; family Pareidae; genus Pareas; species Pareas carinatus. The sequence goes on along the minus strand of JANHFO010006602.1, from coordinate 16,766 downwards.
ATTGCATTACATTGACTCTCAGTTAACATAGATAAGAGAATATTAAGCAGGATAGATTTCACTCCATATCAGATCACATGTCATTAACCTCCTGGGGCAGCTGAACCCATTCTGCTTTTGCTTGTTAGCACAGCTAAAATAACATTACTTTCACCTTACATTTTGTTTGACGTTGCCCAGTCTACAAACATGGACACTGTTGTCCACCTCATCTTTCCCCAGCCAACATCCCAGCTCACATGCAACATCTAGCTCAAACAAACCACTTCTCCCTCTCTCCACACCCCCTAAAACTCTACAGCCAATGATTACACCTGTTGAGAAAAGGACCTGAAGCAAAATGGAAATGTGATGTTTCCCTCACAGCTTGCAACAGAAATGAATATGAATAAGTCATATGACACATTTTCCCCTTGTACCAATAGTTCAGATATTTGTTTTTAAATATCAAATCTGCACATCATATATTGAAAATGAGAAGGGGGAGTGTCTCCCCCCTATTTTCATTGTAATGTAACAATTAAGAAATGTGTGAGTAAAGGAGTATCTTACTCCCTTCATACTGGTCTCTGGCAGGTAGGGGTCCTGATCACTTCATGATGTTATTTTCAATGTCTTGAGGTCAGCATAATTGAGAACGACACATGAGACTCAAAATGCTTTGGAGAGCCGGTGGATTTTTTTAATGCTACATTCCTTTCATTAGTACACTTTCCATATAAAGTTTCTGTTGTAGTTCCCTATCTCCCTCCCCCTTCCTTTGACGGGCTTTCGCAAGCCCGGTAAATGTAGCTGAGTTCGAACAGCTGCTCCCCTATTGGCTAAGGCGCGCCTTAGCGCACCTACTATAAAGCGGCTGCTGGGGGAATCCCAGCTGCTGCGAGGTTGACAGTTTAACTGAGTTGACAGCTTTGACGTTCCTCTGTTAAATAAACATCTGTTTGAATCAACCAGCGCCTTCAGCCTGTCTGTCCGGTGATATACCACAGTTTCCTTAATATTTTTTTTTTAAAAAAGATCAAATTGACCAATGTTGTTGTCTCCTTATTTATTTATTTGCACATAAAGATACCTGCTGTGTAAACATAAATGCTAATATTTAAGAAAAAATTCTATGAAAATCATTAATATTGCAACATGGAAAAGATATGAGACATACAGAAACTACATATTTACCCCAAAGTTTAACCAATCAAGCAAATCAGTGTTGTAATATTAGTCATTACATTGATACAACCACAACAGCATTAACTACACTAGTATATGCACACAAAACCTTATACACAATAACACACAGCTCAAAACAAGGAGCATGTGCTGTCCAGATGAGATAAACTTTAACTTTCTCTTTTTTTTAATGGATCTAGTAATGTACGAGGAATTAATTACATGCATTCTCCTGCCTGGCCATGCGCTTAACCTTTTCTTTCCTTTTAACACTCCTATCATGCTATCTAATTTAAACCAACAGCAGCGAGGTATATCTGGTCTCAACTGTTATGCTGTTTCATATGGATTTTTTTAAAAAAAACACCTGAGGCCAAAGCCCTGTTACAGTGGTACCTCAGTACTCATTGTTAATTGGTTTGGGGAGACATGATAAATACCAAAAACAAAGAGTACCAAACAAATATTTCCCATAAGGAATAATGTAAGTGAGACACTAGCTTATGCACTAAGTACTGGGACAAAATTTTGGGTCAAAATGTATTGAGTACCAAATTTGATGAATTTCAAAGCAGTTGAGTACCAGGGTACAGTGGTACATGATTTCTCTTGAAACAGCCAAGTTTTGTTTCATGCTTTGAACAAAACAATGGGGTGGATTGTTTGTTTTGGATATTCAGTTGGAATCCTCAAGTAAGTATTGTTTCATGTTCAGAACTCTAAATGGTTGTTTTGAAGTTAAATATTTTGCATATTTCTTGTTTGTGATTACTTGTTGTTTTTCTTCTTCTTACGCAAAACCCAAAGTAAGGTAGTTCTCACATAGTGATTAATCAGCGGCTAGGGAACCCATGTGGAGAATGTACTTCCAAAATAAATTTTAGGACTACAATACTGGGGTGAAAGCCACTTTGGTGTGGTAGTTAAGACACCAGGTTAGAAACCAGATTCTATTCCCACTTAGGCACAAATCCAGCTAGGTGATCCTAAGCCAGTCACTTTCTCTCAGCCCTAGAAAAAGGCAATAGCAAACCACTTGGCAAATTTTCAGGGAAAAAAAAGCATCAATTTTAGAAGCCATTGGGCAGAATTTGTAGTAAATGAATAGTGTACTGTCAATTAGTTTTGTGCAACATCACCTGAGCCAGCTATCTTCCAGTATTTATATTATCCCTAAGAACCATTACATAAAAATATCATTTTGAGTGATTTAGCTTTATTATTGCCCTTAATTAAACCATAATCACTTCATATTCAGATATTGGCTTTAAACCTTCCATGAATTGCAGCTGTGGTTAATGAAAATATGTACAAAAGCCATAAACAGAAGAATTGGCTGAATTTCTGTAGACAATTATGTGCCATGGTGTATTTTAAAATGAATATCCAATGATATTCCATGGAAAAAAGCTTCATTTAAATCTTGAGTTCCATTATATTAAACAAGTACCCTTATGTAAATATAGATAGGATAAATGCCAGAAAAGACAAGGGAAATCTCAAATGCCTAACTTGGTTGCACATTTTCTTTTTTTGGTACTAATTCATTGTGATATAAATGTTTTCCTAAGTTTTTGTCCTGCATATCACACTAATTAGAATTTGAAAATCATTGATGTTTAATTATTGAAGTATTTTATCTAGATAGAAGTGGTACAAAGAAATTTGTCAAAAGGCTGGTTATATACTGTTATCAATGAATAAAGCACAACGTATTTAGGATGTACTAAAATTACTTAATGAGGTTGGCTTCAACTCTCATCACTGAGTACATTTCATATGCATTTAATGCTTAAGCCTTTTTCGCAAATATCTTTTTCACAAAATAAATCTGAATATTAGCCTTGTGTAAATTTTAAATATGCCTTTATATTTGAATGTTATTTTTATAATTATGAATTTGTTTATTTTCTTTCTATTAAAGGAACAGAAGTCAGAGTACAGAGTGGCAAAAAATAAGTATAAATGGTGAAACAAACAGCACAATAGCAAGGGCCAGGAAACTATCACAAAGGATACTGATTTTTGAATTATTGTACTAAGGCTATATCCACAACAGCATATTGAAATGCCCATCCATGTAGCCCTTATGTAGATGTTTCTACAGGGAGAATGTGACTCCAATTTAAATCTCAAGATGTGCTTTATGAAAATGCAATGCAAAGGAAATAGTATAGCCAAATATATATTCACTCAGCCCTTTTCATAAATGAGATGTCACCTCTCATAAATGAGAAAGCAAGCACAACTCAAGACAAAACAGATTCTCTTTTTCTTGAAATAGAATTAACAAAATGGTTCCCTCTTAGAAGTGAAACCAGCATAAGGCAACAAGCAACAGTCATAGGTCCATATCAGTTCATATCATGCCCGATGCTGTTGTTATAGTTTAAAAATAGCTTAATGCATGAGACAGGAAGTCTGGAGCTTGGAGCAGTTTTAGAGGCACTTTCCATGTAATTTTAACTGATGTTTTTATCTTAATGGATTTAGATTCATAACATGAACAGCATTAACCTTAACCCTTGGTCACTACAGTCAAGATAAAAAAATAAGAACTAACCTGCACCGAACTACACCTATAATTTTCTTTATTATCTTTGATAGTTATACAAGAAAAATTTATCACATGATAAATTGTTTCTATTGCCTCTATTCAAGAATTCTGTAGAGCAAGATAAACTTTCTATCAGCATATTTGAATAATGTGTAATATGATTTTGAGTATTTTCTGTCTTTGGTTTCTAAAGTGTTACTAGACTGGATTCAAACAGTCAAGTAACTATTTATAGTGGTATAGCATAAAGTGCATGTCATTTTTAAATTTCTTTTTAAAATTGTAATTTGATGTCCATTTTCTTAAGCAGTATTGATTTAATAATATTCAAATCTTTTATTTTGATAATGAGCTATCCCTTCAGTTCTTTCAAATATATTTCCATGCTGCAATATAAAATCAAATGTAACCTTAGTGTAACTGACTTTTGACTGTGTTTGTATATAATGCTAAACAATAAAACTATGTTTACATGCTTGCCTGAGTTTCAGGATATTTTTCTCCTCTGCAATAATTGTACAAAATGTCTTGCACCATTTGTGCTTGTTGTGATAATATATGCAGCACAAAACTGATATAGTATTTCTGGATGAACCATAATTTAGTATTAATTCAAATATTTCCTGTTGAACTCCATGTGCTCCTCACCTTGGGCTTAATTTCTTACTCTGGTCAATCCTGCTTCTACAATCCGCATCGGAAGCCACCAGTTCTTCTTGCACAATGCCCCTAGTCCATCGGGCACATTGGCCTGGGCGACAAGCTTCAAACGGCCGCGCCCATAGCCTCCTCACCCTCCAGGGTCCTCAGGCGCGCCAGCATTGGCCCCCGGCCCTGAAATTCAGCCGGTAGCCCCTGGCGAAAGCTGCCCTAAACCGGTGGGTACCCCGAATAGGGGTCCCCCGGCCCCTAATGGTCCCCAGGGAGCGAGTTTCAGGTGCGGGAGGCAGAGCTAGCTCTCCCGCATCCTGTTGCCTCAAGAACCGGAAGACCAATCAAAAATGTGTGCTCTTTGTTGAATGAAAACTATCTATACAAAAACATTGGTCTTCCTACACATATATCTTCTTCAATAAAATGTTTTCTTCCTTCATTTTAAAACTAACACTGATGATCATTCTTTTTATCTTTTTAGGTAAGGAAATATTTATGAGAGGATGACCCAGTGAATTGCATGTTGTCTAGTATACTCTGAAATTTGACTGAGTTCACAGCATATTGCTTTCAGCAAAGTTTGTATATGATTAATGACTCATCCATACATAAAATTGAATTTCAGATTTTGAACTCAACTCAAAGAGACTGAAAAGAACTTTCTTTAAAGCTTTAATTTTCTTTAAGTTTCGGCTGTAGGGTTTGATATTTGATTGTTACTATGAGAAAATGATATTATGGTTTTGCTTTTCCTTTGAATTAACTCCTTCCCTAAATGTTTCTTAGTACATTTTCAAAGAACAGCAAGAATAAAGTTAAAAATACAGGTTGAAAACAATAGTCATTGTTTTCTGAAATGATGTACTTTAACCTAATAGATACCTAAAACCTCATCAGATAAATATAAAAGTTACATAAGTTATATAATTTCTGTTTAGATGTCATCACTTCCATATCAACAGTATCAAACTATCCTCAAATTATTCATCTGCTCTTTTATTTTGAAATGGGTTTTCTTTTCTTATCTTGAAATGCTACAATAATAATGTGAATATTGATAGAGAAAATATTCCTCACAATTATATTTGAAGGTTTGAGCTGACAATGGGAAACATTACAAGTTATTTGTCATGGAGTCAGTAAAGTAATTACTGAAATCACATAGGAAATAGAATAGGTTATTATGTAGATGGAAAACTATGTGGTTGAATCATTTTTTTGTATTCAAGAAATCCTGAAATGGCTATTGTTTAATGCAGCACACTTGGGTTTTGTTAAGGAGACAGCAGTTGAAAATATAAAATAGCTGTTGCTATTGTGAACATTGTAAATATGTCACCCATTAATCCATTAGTGGCAAGTTATTATTATTGCATGAAGTGTAAATGGCATTTTTAGATCTATGAAAGAGATGGGCTGTCTGGCAGCTTTTGGAAAATCCTGAAAAGTAAGAAAACACTGGTAGAGAAGCATATTTGGAAAACAAAAAAAGACCGTGTTCTACCATCTTCTTAAAAAATAAGAGTATTTAGTGGGAAATTGCCAGATGTGCTTTGAAATAAAATGAACAAGCTACACAGTGGGTGAAAAAAGTCAAAATGGAGGCCAGATCCATGTGATCAAACCCACTTTAAATGGACTGTAGCTGCCATCTTGACTTTTTGAATTTCCTGTGTCACCTCGAGAGGAGGGTTTGTCATCAGCCTACTGTTTACCCAAAATATATAGAGAAGAAATTCTTCATATTATATCATAATATGCATAATTTCTCACCATGATTCTATTGAAGTTTTTTTTAGCAGGTCTGTAATACTCAATTAAAGGAAAATGCAATGGCAACATAAAATGTGTGGAAAACTGACACCTCATTAGTCAGTAAACTCTGAATTTGCTATGAACATCGTTTGAAAAAGTTATTTCTATTACTAGATGTTCTCTGAACTTTCTCACAACTCAAATGGTAGAATTCCAGAATCATTATTTCAGGATCAGAGTTTGGGTGGCAGGAACATGAAGAAAATTATCTCAAAATGGTCAAGCTAGTTGCAATTTACAGTTACAATCTGGAATGATTTTTTCCCCCAACTTGGTCTCACTCATTCTTTTTGTTTATTTTATTTTAGATTGTAGCATTCAGCATAATGCCCTTTACTGCTTATCTTAAAGCTTACTATTGGTAGATATGTAAATATTGCACTACAGCAAAAGCAAGTTGGCCTTTAAAAAAAATAAATGTCCAAGTAATTTAAAAACACCTTACATTTGTGGAAGATACAATAACCAGAAAGATTCAAGTTCTGCTTTTACCATGAGTATGGATTGTCAAATAGGCTTCAGAAAACCCTGTGGTCTCAATCTCATTCTTCTTTTCATTACTGTATGTCTTCCCAGTTGTGCATATAGAAATGAAAGGACAGGACATGTGTGGTGCTGTTAATGAGTCTACCTAGTTGTTTGTCTAGTCAATATTTAGGAAAAAGAGGTTGCAAAGAAGATGCACTGTGTAGCTCAGCTTCTAAAACATTCACAACCAAGAACATGAATTAATATTCTGTTTACTGCTCCCTCCAGGAAGATTTTCTTGAGACAAAATGGTGGGGATGGTTTAGATAAAAAGAAAATTGCTCCAACATGCATTAACTTGAAGACATTCATTTTTTTAAAAAAAAAAACCTCCTTTGCCTTCCTCTGTCAGCCTCTTGCACTTTGCTTCACTTGGGCATATCCTTCAGAGATCCTCCAGACTGGTGAGCGTCCAATGCTTTCTACTCTTCTTGAAGACATTTCATTACCAGACCAGGTAATAGTATCAGTACTATAGGGGAGTAAGATTTGTTGGAGGTTTATTTATGGGACTTTATCATACCAGACTTTTATTGTTTCTTTCTTGATTGCTTTTTGGGTAGATAATATGGTTTTGTATAAGACAAATAATTGAAATTCAGTTTGTTCTTTTTATCTGGTGGTGGTTCCTGCTTATCTAGGTATTGGTTAATACATTATAAAAAGCAGAATGTTTAAATCTGTGTGTCTCTTTCCGGTTTCTGGTTTCTTTCTTTAACATATGATTTGTCTGCTTTTCAGAATTCTGGATTAGTGCAGTATAGTGTTTTTCAACTGATGTGAGTACTTATATAACTTCTTGTGAATATTGTTGGGATGTTGCTGAGTATTTGATATTGCTTTCTCTGAAGTATGAATATTCCAGGAAACATATTCTGTCTTCTTTTCTGATGAATTTGATTTCATTTTTTTAATATATATTTATTAAGTTTTATATAGAAAAGAAAGATAAAAAGTAACAAATATAAATAGTCAGTAAGAGGGATAGTCAGAAATAAAGAATAAAGAGAAAAATAGAAGTTTAGAGTGCAGAAAATAAAAAATATAGGAAACAAGAAAATGTGTTCCAACTTCTTTTACAAAAGATTTAAATAAAGCTTAAATTCAACCCTTAGTTTAGATATTAGTTTAGATAGTATCCATTTTTCAAATGTCACTCCAGGGAAGGCATTTTTGATGTGTGTCCTTTACTTGAAGTAGTTTATCATAATGAATGTACTTCCACATAACAGATTCATATTTCGGATTCATCAGTGAGTGTATTATTATTTCCAGACATTGCATCACTGTGTATGCTATGAATGTGAGATCACTCACAAAGTCCATGGAAAAGATAACTCCATCATATATCTATAACATCTTTAAAGCTACCAACAGGTTACTGGGCATCATGGAAAACTACAAACCAATAAAATCATCCTAAGCAAGCCCAAAGAATCAATAGCCAAAGAAGGCAAAACAGAAGTCATTTAGCACTTACACTGCACAGATTACAACACTCACTACGTGAGGCAAACAGGAGGAAAATTGAGAGAACATATCGATAAACATCAAATGATAGCCAGGAGACTGCCCTGTTGCATCCCAGACCTCCAGTTACATAAATGCTAGATTGGCATCAATATTGATATTTATGACAATGGAACTTTAAGCAGATTCATGCTGTAACAAGCAGTTAATAATAACTATTCTGGGAATATTTGAGCAAAACACAGCAACAGTAAATGACTTCTCCTTGTAAAAACTTTTTTCTTTCAAATAATTTCTCTGGTCTACCTCACCTCTCAGGACAATTTGTGAGATGTGATTTCCAGGTTCATTAAAGAAACATGGGGGAGATATATTTTTTCCATTGTTTCCATCATGCCATTTTTGTCAATAAAGCACCTCATTTTCTGAAAAGCATTAAGGGAATGTTTGGATAAAAAGCGTACTGTGCATTATTCCCAACTCACTGTCTCAAGAGAAAGGGAATCGTGACTGAATTCTATCCTTGTCATTGCTGAATGGCACATTGTGTCTTACAACTGCCCTGTCAGCTTTCACCTGAGATTTACCTCAACTGATTTCTCTTGTGTCATTCTGGTGTGGAGCTTGAGCAGCCATCAATATCTTTGATAGTCCTAAACATCTTGTTTCATCTTTTGCTTGCCTTACATTAGTCTCAGGTGTTGGCAGTTATACTGGATCAACAACAAATGTCCCAGATGGCACACTAGCTGTGCCTTCCGAAAAGTGTGTTCTGTGCATAGGAATTCGGCTGACTAGTATTGAATATAGCTCTCTCTTCCGACTATCAGTATTCCATCCATTTCTCTTCCTGCTAGGCTGACACCACCTGCTAATCCATCTGTGCTGTTTTCCTGCCAGAGATTGCATCTTTCACTGAACTTCTCTTTACTTTCACTGATAATGAAGCTGGATACTGCCATCACTGAAGAAGGCCACCCAGAATGTGGAAATATACACAATTTGCCAACCTTAAGACTGCAAATCTTGATATAATATATGCAAATACTTTCTGATCCACTTCCTCCTAATCATAAAAATCATGAGTTCCTTAGCAGATTAATAAATAGTGTAGTCATAAGCGGTACACGGGTGCCTCGTTTTATAAGCAACTTTTATTCAAATTCTGATTTTTCAGTTCTGTAATTGTGCTTTCACCAGTATTACTCCTGAGACAACTAAATCATGTCTACAAATCCTAATAAGGATGCTCACCTCAAAGGTAAACCTCATTCAAAGAACCTATTCTATAGTACTTAAAGAATTATTTCTTTATCATGTCTGTATGGGGAAAACATGTTAAGACTGTAGCATTTTAATTAAAAGATCTTTGGAGATCCAATGAATGCCAATTTTATTCTCATGGCAAGGGAGTCATAAAGAAAGATATATAGTATCTGCTATATTCCTACACTTTCACCGGATGCAGCTCCAGCTAGTCAAGGAATGAACTTTAGTATTATTTTTGAGAAATTGTGTGTTCAAGATCCTAGTAAAGAAATGAATCACTGCTAAGAAACGCAATATATTTATGGGGACTGAAACTAGGTTAGTGTGATGTCTTCAGAAAAGCTGGAGAACCACAGCCAATCAGTATCGTTCAAGATATTCCTGGTGGTCACTTGTGGTGTCTTCCATGATGGAAATACTGGTGACTCTTCAATGTCTGCAACTTGTGTGGAGCAGATTTAATTCCTGGATTCCTCACATCCAACTTGTTAAAACAGGATTCTGATTTCATCTTTTGCTGCTCTGTGGAAACTGGTCACTAATTTGATGGGAAACAGTTTCCACATTAGTGGCCTGTTTCTGCTCTAGATTCTGAACAAACTTGGAAATTTGGTACAGGCACATCTAACTTACTGTATTTAGGACAAAACAATACATTTTCACTGAAGTTTCCAGAACATGTTGGATAAAGGTGTTAACCTTTACTGTATATATGTATATACATGTGCATCTACATGTGTATACATATTCTTGGGTAGATTTATTACCAAAGTTATTGTTGATGTGTTCCTTTTCTTTCTCCCATTTTTAGGACATGGTGGATAACTTACAGGTAAGACAATCCAATACATGTCCAGCAAAAGGATCATCACATTTTGCAAAGTTCAAAAAAATCCGACAATATCATTAATCATGAGAATGTGCCATTCAGACCGTTCATTTAAGCAAGTATTTCTAAGAATGATATAATTCATATAGTTGTTTGCCATTGGTCTGTTCATAAGACAGATGTCTGGCACATTCTTTATTCTTTGCTATTGTAATTGATTTTTATTGTTTCTATTTTATTGTTCTTAGCCGCCCAGAGTCATTGCAACAAGATGGATGGCTATTATATGGGTACTTGTTACATCTCCTCACTTCCTTATTCCTTATAGCAATCATTTCTTCTTATTCTTTATCTTTCCTTTGAAAGTTAACACCTTTATTCAATATGTTCTGGAAACATGTTGCCCTATTTTGTCCTAAATTATCACATAAGTTAGATATGCATGTATCAAATTTCTAAGTTCATTCAGAATCTAGAGGAGAAATAGGCCATGAATTAAACCAACATAACAGGGTCTGCTTTTGACAGTTTCCATAACATTATTAGCTCATTGCAGAAATGTATTAAGTCTTTCTCTATGCTAATTCAGAATGCCCGAAGCTAAATGCTTCAAACCTTGGTTTGATCAAGAATGTACTCCTACCAAAATCTCAGTGATTTCCACACATAAAGTAATAACGCCCATTCTCTGGAAACCTTTTACATCTTTAATCTGCTAGGTAACATGCAAGAAGAATGTGACATCAGTGTTTCAGAGAACATGATTATCAGAAACTCAACAGCAGTAATTCAAGCTTAACTACTCCCTCAGTAGTATAATTGTATAAGACAAGGAAATTAAAGCTGTGTCATACAGATTTAATTAAATTACTAAAACATAATTAAAAATAGAGCCAAAAAATATTCCTAAAGCAGTTCTACAACTTAATGGTCTCCAGAAAAGCTACAGAACCACAGCCAATTAGTATAGTCCAGAGTGAAGGAATCTGACAGCTTCCAGATCGTGTGGACCACAATTCCCATGGTTCTTTTCCATGCTGAAAGTCATCAGAAGCTGAAGCCCCAAATCTTTGAGAGATACCAGTCTGTATGTATATTTATGTGGTATATGGCACAAGATTAGATTAGTTTACATCACACAGCTTCCTTGGTTATTTTAAAAGGGCCCGAGTGGGCAAATATATCCAAATACTTGAGAAACATAAATCTGTCAATTATGACCAGCCCACAAATGATAGTTCAACTGATTTTAGAAATACTAAGAAGCAATTCCAGTGGCCCCTCTCTATGTTTTTCTTTTCTTCCTGAAAATTTCTTTAATTTCATCAGAAGTTACAGTTTTTTGTAATTGTCTTTTACAAATTCTTACTAACTTTTTCCTGATTATAAATCTCGGTATTCACTTATTCTTTGAGCAACTTTTACTTAATGACCATTAATTTTCTAATAGTACCCCTCAAAAGAGAGTGGATTAAAGGTTTCTTAATCTATCTCAAATATACCATTTTTCTGCAGACACATTATGTGCTGAAATCCATTTAGCAATTCCAGTGAAAAGTTATTCTCTACCTAGATTACAAGAAGTGATGGGTTGGAAAAGGAACAAACACTTGTAATGAATTATAACGAATCCCCACTTAAGACTTTCTCCAAATGTTACATCAGCCAAATGCAAATAGTGTGAAATGAAGATAGGCACTATATCACATTGGAGACTTAGTTAAATAAATGAAAAACTCAGTGGGTCTGGATTAAGTATGTTAGCAAATCACTTAGTGTTGAGAAAATCAAAATGAAGAGCGACAGTCATCACAGAAGCAAGCCGATTAGATAGCTAACCTCGCAAATCACAATTACTTTTGTTTCTTAGAGCAAACATTTTTAAAATTAGGAGATTAGAGATCTGCTTTGGATTTGTACTCCATGTGTATGAGCATAGGGACACTATATGATAAATCAAAGGTGATTTTCAATAGCTTTCTCATGTTTGAGCTCTTTGGAATTAAAGGAAAGAAGTGCTATTTATTAAAACAATTCTTGGGGAGGAGGGGTGTTTTATGTATAGCTTCATAGGGTCCTGATGACATTATCAATGAATATCCACTAGTGTTCAAAAGAACTCAAATATAGCTAATAAAAGAGAACTCTTCTGGGATCCCTTATAACTGTTTCAATTTTATATGTCATTCTATTGAGTCTCAGAAATCCCACTAGTCAGGCCTCTGAATGGAAATTCCCATTTTCATCCTCCAAGATTTCTTCTCTTCATTTCCAACTAACAGCATTATTTCCTTCCAAGTAAAAGCTTGGTGTGTGCTATTTAGGCCAAACTCCCATGAGCCATGGTGGCACAGTGGTTAGAATGCAGTATTACAGGTAACCAACTCACTGCTCACCCCCAGGAGCTCAATTCTGACTGGCTCAAGGTTGACTCAGTTTTCCATCCTTCCGAAATCTGTAAAATGGGGACCCCATATTGTTGGAGGCAATATGCTGACTCTGTAAACTGCTTAGAGAAGGCTGTAAAGTACTATGAAATGGTATATAAGTAAGTGCTACTGCTATTGCTATTCACCCCACGGTTCTCCTACGGGTGCTATATTTGCTTTCTTATAATGTTTAACAGCAATAGCAATAGCACTTAGACTTATCTACTGTACCACTTCACAGTGCTTTATAGCCCTCTATAAGCTGTTTACAGAATCAGCATGTTGCCCCCAACAATCTGAGTTATTATTTTACCAACCTCGAAAGGATGGAAGGAGTCAGGCTTGAGCCAGTAAAACTCAAACTGCTGAACAGCTGGCAGTCAGCAGTTAGCAGAATTATCCTGCAATACTGCATTCTAACCTTTGTACCACCACGACTCTTAATGCAAGCACAATCCAAATGAACACAATGTTAAATAACTGGCTGAGACATTATAAAAGCTTTGAATTTTACACAAGCTGGGTTTATCCATTGAGATAAGCTTTGTTTGACTTCAGAATGGGTGGTGTCCTTTTCTCCATACCCAAAATACTCCTCAAATGCTGTGATTGTGATTGCTCTAATAATAGTGCATGCCTTAAACTCCATATTTAAAGGCATGGCGTATATCAGAGTATCTTTGGTTTACACACACATTAATAATTGGGGTTACCTAGTTAATAATGATCCATTAATTTTAATTTACTAATACATTCACAATCTCACTCTGAACAAGCTCCTTTAATAATCAGGGAACCATGATCTTGAAAAAAAAAGTTACACCTTAATAAGGAAAGGTATTAATTTGCTCTATTAACTCACCATTTAATAGCCATCTGTGGCTGAGGTATCTTTTTTTCCCCAAGACTGCAACCTTTGACTTCAATTTATGAATAATCAAAGAATTATTATGACAGCAGCAGCCAAGCCTTAACAACGTACACCACCCAATTTGCAAATTGCCAAAAATTGTCAGCATATAGCAAAGGTTTATAATATGCGTTGAGTATCTTAAGCATATATATTTCAAGATCCTTCATTAATCCTGTTATACTATTAATGTATAGATTAAATAACAGTGAGATGAGCATCTATCCCATTTTACTCCTTTGTAAGTATTGATCCTACTGCTCCTTTATCCACCTCAAACTTTACTCAAGCAAGTACTTGTATATGGAGTTTTTGTCATTGCAAGCATTCTGGGTTCTATATTAAGGATAATATAATTATTAGTGATATTTTGAATGAAACAAATACATTTTCTCTTCCAACCAAATTTTTAATTAATTGCTTCTACAGGGATTTTTTTCCCCACTCACCCAAAAAACTGCACTATTTTTCTCCCTAAAGAGGTCAGTTCCAAGGTAAAATTTCACTCACTGCTTAATTGTGTCAAAGTATCTTCATGGAGATGACATGTGAACTGAAAACAGTAATGCAATATGACAACCCTCCAGTCAAGTCAGCATAAAATATGATTCCTCTAGAATAGGCAATGAGATGCAAAACTACAAAAGTGTTCAGAAATACATGGATTGCATGCTGTTACTTAACAAATGCATCTGTTTGTATCTGGCTTGTAATGCTTTCTTGTGATATCTGTATTCATGTACTTTGAGAGAGAGAGAGAGAGATTTACCTATTTTGATTATTCACTCATGTTCCATTGCGCTGCAATTTGAATCAAGCTGAGCTTACATTTGCCAATGCTACCCAGAGAATATTCTTCTTTGTGACATATTATCATTTCCTAGCAAATCTTTCAACTTTTTATTCTTATTATACATTAACAATGCTTCCCCTCCCTACCAATCAAACTAATGGTAATCTCTTTATAATTTGACAAAAGTGTGCCTATATCAGCATGTTTAAAGGGAGGCTAGGCATCACAATTCAAAAAGAGAGGAAAATAATGATTAAATGCAACAAGCACAAATTTTCCTATTGTGGCAAGTGTAATTATTTCAGCAGCACATTCTGTTCATTTGTGCACTTTTATAGAACTAGCTAGAAATACAGCATCACCCATTTCATGCATATGAATACTGCTTTAATATTCCTTTGTCAATTAATATTTCCTCTTAACACCTGTCTGCTGCATTGGACAAACATGATCAAGTCTAACTAGGTAGGAGACCTGTATCATCTGTAACAACTACCCAGGGTAGGAGCCAAAGGAAGCAGTTAAGTGTGAGTGTCAGTGACATTCCTATACAATAGAAATTTGTAACACCCTAAACGGGCAATCTCAAAAAATAAAATATTGAGAGATACAGATGAATAGAATTTGAACCCAAGGAAAGAAGTAGACATGCTGAAGAATGTGAAATTAAGGAAACGACTAGAGTGGTTTTGGGTATCAACTCTTTTAGATAAGAAGTGACAAAGAGCAGGTCACTTAATGATGATCAAAAGACTAAGGCAAGTGTGTGATGGATACCGTTGGTAAAAGTTAACAGAACAGGTCTGTGTCAACATACGCCCAATCACCCTGATCATACATGAAGTTGTGATCTATACAAAGGGTCCCCAAACCCCAAATCATGGGCTGATGCCAGCCTGCAGCATGCCAGAAGCATGCACAGAAAAGCCAAGTTCCATTGGCTAGTTGCAGGCAGCATGCAAAACCATACCCCCTTCAGTCTGTGGGGGAAAAAAAACTTTTTCCATGGAACCAGTCTGTGGTGCCCAAAAGGTTGGGAGCCACTGATCTAAACATTACATCTGTTTTCCCCAGCAATATTACTTGGTAGTTTATCATGAACAAATTAGTGTGACTATCTATATGCCAAGGTGAGAAACTAGGGCCCATTTACAACTTGTGCACTTCAACTCGCAGAATTCCTGAGTCAATATGGCTGCCTCAGGAATTCTGAGAGTTAAAGTCTACAAGTCACAAAATGGCCCTATTTCCCCATCCCTGCTATATGCATATGCATGTAATGCTTAATCAATTGTAATTAATATGATTTTTAGAGATGAACAGAGACTCTGTACAATATGTATTGCCTTGAGTGCCTTATTACTGCATAATCTCCTGAACTCTTGTATCTTCACCAAAAATGTGTGAATGTATGCAATAATACATCCCGTCTATCTCCAGATAACACTATGTACCACTATCTAGCCCTAGGTGGATTCCTAGACTATAAAGCCAATGACCTAAATATGTGCCTCAGCAGGGAATTTGAAAAAGGAAAAGAAGACATGAACATTGAGGGAATCATTAGTTTGGAATCTGAGAACTCTACAGTAGACACTGAATCTAATCATGCCAATTCATATTCAACTACCAAGGCATCTGGCATCATATCTATGCCAGAACTACCCAGTCCCCACATATGAAAGGCTCAGCAACATTCAATTTGGAGGGGGAGGTGATGTACTGAGATATAACTGTGTTTTCAGAATCAATTACATCTGGGCAAATGCTGACGAGTATCTGACTAAGGAAGATTCCATGTCTGAGTTACAAAATTCTGGATGACCATTAGATGGTAGCAGATGATGATTTGCTACACCTAGTGACCATTCAGAGTATTGCAGCCCAAATAAAAAAGATTCTAGATGAAAATGCTAGATATTTAACTAGATGCTCTGAGCTGGGTTGTATTTATTATCTATTATCGTTCATCCCAGCCCCTTATTTGGGCGGATGCTACATGCTTTGCTTTCTATGCTTTTATCAGATAGTAGGAATTATCTTAGTGTGACCTTAACTAGAAGAGCTTATGCTTTGTTATATGCTTTCTAAAAAAGTAACTGTTGCTAATTTACAAGTGTCAGACTGAGCATATCAGAAACAGTCACCCATGGACCGATTTACCATATGTAGACTTTCCCACTCAATTACTTCAGTAACAGAGTGGCCAATGCCTGGAACTCATTACCTGACGATGTTGTTACATCCTCAAACCCCAATATATTTAGCCTTAAACTGTCTACAGTGGACCTCACTCCATTTCTAAGAGGTCTATAAAAGGGGCGTGCATAAGCGCACTAACGTGC
>JANHFO010006601.1:36636-48086 GCA_032468095.1 Pareas carinatus | reverse complement strand
ACATTGGCAGTATTTGCACTACAGAACTGGGAGAGAGCCAGTTTGGCTTAGTGTTAAGGCACCAGGATGAAAACCAGGAGACTGTGAGTTCTAGTCCTGTCTAAGTCCTGAAAGGGAACTGGGCGACCTTGGGCCAGTCACTCTCTCAGCCCAACCACCTTCATGGGGTTGCTGTTGTGGTGAAAATCAGAGGAGGAAGGAGTATTAGGTATGCTTGCCATCCTGAGTTACCTCTAAAGTAAGAAAAGTGGGATAAAAATACCCTAATAAATAAAATACAATACATCGCAAAGTGTTATTTCTGCTGTTATCACTAGCAGAAGCCACAGCTAGCTGTCTCTATGAACACATATGTACTCCATGAATACAATCAAGCTCTGGAGTTAAATTGTTTATTACCCCTGTTTGACCTTTTGGGGTGTTTCTCCATCCCCCCACCCCCACTTTCCAGCACCTGGCTACTTTCATTATGGATAAAAGTGAGTCCATTGTAACGGTGGAAGATGCCGTCAGGAAGCTCAAACTGCTGAACTCCAAAGAGAAGATCTGGGCGCAAGAAATGCTGCTGCAGGTGAATGACAAATCGATTCGACTGCTGGATTGTGGAACTCAGGTGAGCAGCAAAGACCTCTTCTGGAGGGTGATGGAGAGGCAAAATGCTAAATGTACATTAGAATGTTTAAGATTTACATAAATGTATTGCATATTATTTCTCAATGGGTTGATGAATTGCCACAGGCTTGTCGAAGAATATTAAACTGGATGGAATTCATGCTCAGACCAGCCACAACACAAAGTCAAAAGTCTGCCTGATTTCTTCCACCTACGTGCGTAGCAAGCACCTTGTTGTCTGTCTGCCTGTATTCTAGTAGGATAGGGCTGATCTAATCAAGCTGACTGAGCAGAGTGATGAATTGCACATTAATGGAAATGCTTTCTGTTCTGCCAAAGGATTGGGTGATGGACAAGAGAGATTATTTACATTACAATTAGAATAAATGGTCTTGGTAGATTAGGAGCTGTGCTGGTAGAATATCTTGTAGAAACATAATAATACAAGGCAGCCTCCCCTGATGTAGCATCCTCCAAATCGGTTGGACTGCAGTTCTCGTATGTTGGATGGGTCTAATTAGATAATGCATTTGGAGTCCATCGAAAAGATAAAGTCTGGACTCACAGATTGCACTAAACTGTAGAGTGATTTATTATTTTCTGGGTTAGTATTATGTGCAGGCAAGACAAGTAAATAAACCATGTTTTCTTTGGGAATAAATAACGATCTTGTCAATTGTGATTGTGGCTTACATGATACAGTATATGAATGGGGAAGCATGGTTTATTTGTAATCTTCTGCATCACCATGATTTGTTTTTGTATTCTGGTCATGCTTCTAACCCTAACTAAAATGATAGAAATAAAAACTTGGGAGCAGATTAAAAAAACATGGTTATCTTGTTACAAATAAAGTCTAGTTATGTTAAGGTATGGTACTTGATATGATGTGCAAATGAAGCTAATTTTGACAACAAAAAGTCACCTTTAACATTATTTTCCAAATAAGAAATAAAGAAACTCTTAAGGTAGTGCTCAGAATAAAATAATGAACTACTATAAACTAAATATGAAGAGTCATGCCTACTTTTTAGAAAGTCCACAGGGATTTTATTTGAATAAATAATACTCACAATCAGCTCTTAGTCAAATGTATAAACTGAAAGAACTACTTCTAAGGGGTTACAGATAATTTTTCTGGTTGGCATCTGAGAGAATCCATTATTAAGGCAAGATGTAAATAAATAATTATGAAAAAATATGTTTCTTGAATTCATCAGTTTTTTCAGTATGTCCTTATTTATCACAAGTACCAAGAGTTATGCTCCCTTTCTTTCAGTCCCTGCTGAATAATGTGGGTCAGCCATTGCCAGTCTGACATTGAGAATGTGGCTGCTAATGGATTTAAAGTCCTAAGGGCAACTCAAATGTTCCTATGTTCATTGTCTCCTTTTGGAAAGAGCCGTTTCAATGTGAAATGCAGCCTCTAGCTGAACATCCCTTTCTGGATGGATTTTGAACCACATTCTCTTTGGTGTTGCTTTTCAGGAAGAACTCGAAGACTTTCTCCTGCCAACAGTCCAGCACTGCCAGGCTGTTCTGAATCAGATGCGATATCCCTCCATCCTCCTGCTGGTGTGTCAAGATTCTGAACAGCACAAGCCTGACATTCACTTCTTTAACTGTGATGAAGTGGAGGTAAAGGGCAGTTCTTCAGTCCTTATTGAAGAGGGAGCTAAATGGGGTTACAAGAGCTTGGACTCACTAGAGTTACAGTCCCAATCAATCCCCCAAATGTAAGATTTGTCCAGATTTCTGAGTTATAGAGAAAAAATCTCCTTTTATTTTACATTTTATTTTATTTATTTTTTAACCTGCATATGGCTGTCCATCTTAAAACACAACTCACAACAATAATTAAACCCTGAAGTGTAAAAATCATAAAATGCAACTTAACTTGGTGCTTCAGTCATTCCTTTCAGATGCCCTAACAGCCAACCCAAAACCTGGGTAAAAAACCAGGTCCTGATGGCCATCAAGAAGACTAAAAGGGTTGGGTCTTCCAGATTGCTGAGGGGAGGTCATCCCACAAGATAGGGGCAGTCATGGAAAAGGTACACTTCCCCGGTCCCACTAGATGGCAAGGTTTCAGAGAAGGGACCTAGATTATCCTAGAGAGATGCAATCATGTGGCATGTGGGCAGAGCTCTGCTTACAGTGGCAACTACATGCAGGCCTAGAACTTGGGATGATCAAGAACTTGACAAGTTTGAAGCTGATTCTTAACTAGCCCGAAGACCATATATAAAAGTGCCCTTGATTGGTTGGTTAATCTAGGACAGTGATGGCTGACCTTATAGGCACCGAGTGCCTGGACAAGTCGCAGCTAATGAATCACGGCTTGTGACATCATCATGCGCATGACCCTGTGATGTCATCACCCAGTACCACTACTCTCTTCTGAGCATGTGCATGGCCCTGTGACATCATTGCCTGGCATTGCTACTCTGTTTCTAAGCATGCTCAGCTCTGGGGTAATGCTTGGCAACATGCCTCGTGTGCCAACAGAGAGGACTCTTTATGCCCAATGTGACACGCATGCCATATTTGCCATTTGTCAGTGATTTGCCATCACTGATCTAGGAGCAGTCACCACAAACTATAGTTGTGGGCCTAGCTCATGCCAGTGTTGTAATTTCTGTTGATAGAAGTCTATCCGCAGTAGAAACTCCACGAACAATTGATTTATGTAGCAGGATGCCTTGCAAGCCTTTTTCTTTCTCTTATAAGTGGGAGAAAACATCATTCATTTTTAAATTATACACAAGGGTGTCAGGACTTCTGGATATCTGGGTTCCCTTCAACTTCCCCTTCTTTGGGGGAAAAACCCGAATCTTTAAAATTTCAAAATTGTTTCATGGCTTGGAGAAGGAGGGATGACGCCCTACCAAGAGTTCCATGTCAGCAGAAAGTCCACGTTGAAGTTCTCCTCTACCAAAACAAATAAAAGCAAAGAACTGTTTGCAGAAATAGGTGGGTTTTACAGAGCTCCCCTTAAAAGAGGATGTGTTTACAGAGCAGCAAAACACCCTCCATGATTCATATAGCAATATATTTGTTGGCTCCATTTTAAATCATTAAAGCTTCCCAGAATGTAGTTTTATTTGAGGATTGAAAGAAACCTTTGCTTCAAATCTGAATAAGCCTTCTGTGAAATTCCACTGCTGGCAACCCTCATAGTCCCATAAAATAATTCCTTGATGTCCTGTGCCTGTATGTTTTAAACTAAAGGCATACATAATCAACAGAATCTAGATTTAGGTCAGTCGATTAAAGCTTGTCTATCAGACAGATTGTGTGCATTTTTCCATTACATCTTTCCTTCCCAAATCTATTTCTGATTCTGTGTTTTAGGCAGAGATGGTTCATGAGGACATAGAAAGTGCACTTGCTGACCATAAGTTTGGAAAGAAGATACGGCCACAGACCCTCAAGTAAGTGGCTTCTGTATATGGACAAACTCTGGCAGGGAGCCCAGGAAAATGCTTTTCTTGAGCTGCCAGGGTTGCAAGTTTGAGTTGTTGCAGTTTGAAAATGGTTGGTGGGAGCTCACTTGGAGTAGTAAAACTTTGAGGAATTTTCCCCTTTTCCCCTGAAGATGGAGGAAAACATTATCTCTGGTAACAAAACTGCTCTTTCTCTCAGGAAGATGTCCTGAAACCCAAATCTAATGAATGAGAAGTAGATGAGAGTCTTTCAGACAGGTTTCAGTGACAGAGGAAATAGCCTAAAACACAAGTGGAAATTCACCTCTTAATACTATCACATTTCAGCACAATTTTCAGAAATCATTCAACTAAATTTCATTGTTCAGGATTTTTTTTCAGCAGCTGGAGAATAAGTGCAGGGCATTGTGAATCAGTCTCTGAGACTGGGAAATGAAAACAGTGACTTTGTACAAGTGCCTAAATATATCTTGCTGGAACTTAATAGAGCAGAGATGAAGCCCTCCTCAATGCATTTGCAAATGAAAAAAATTAATATAAAGTTGATAGAATTAGAGATAATTGTATACTACCTTCAATTCCCATAGAAATAATTTGAACCTCGAAATGTGGGGATTGTGTACCAATACTGTGAGTCCATCTGTGTTCGTCCATCTCCGTTCCAATTGACCAAAGGACACTATCCATTTGGAATCTTGTCTGGAACAGTTGTTGCACTGGAGTAACAGAATCCCCTCTTCACCCCTTCATATAAAAGAGAAATAAAGGAAATCACTACTACCTTTTCAGTGCATGATGTGTCCATTTATTCAGCCATTTTAACAAACGCGTCAAAGCAGCTGCTTTGAGGAGATACATAACTGGTTCCACAGCTGACATCTGTTGCACATTTTAAAAGCCTTTGTTTTTTTTACCATGGTGAAATGCTAGTATGTCAGCAACTTTAAAATCAGGCATTTTATCCTCCTACTTGCAATCTTGATTACATATTAACTGCAGGGCAGTGCTTATAGACAATCATTGGGAGCCAGGCAAGTATTAGGAATGTAAAGGGGATGGTAGGTGAGTTGGTGAGAGAGAACAGTGGCCGCTTTGATTCCAGAAGACAAGATGGTGGGTTTTCTTTTCACCAGTGAAAATGAAATCAGTCACATACTCTGTAGAGCCACAAGTTCAGGGTGAAAAAACGCCCATGCTCTGGCTTCATATAAATTACCACAGAGCTGGAAATACATTGACTCAGCTCCCCAAACTAGCTGATGCTATGAGATCAGACAGAGGTCTGAACCAGTTTGGTCTAGTGGTTAAGGCACCAGACTAGAAACCAGGAGTCTGTGAGTTTTAGTCCCACCTCAGGCATGAAAGCCAGTTGGGTGACCTTGGGCCTTTCACACACTCTCAGCACCACCCTCCTCACAAAATTATTGTTGGGGGGAAATAGAGGAGGAAGGAGTTCCAGGTATCTTCGTCACCGTGATAAAATAAATAAGATAAATATAGAACTAATTCTGAATTTGTATAAAATCTTTTTGTCCCAGTTGCTGTTGAAAGTTACCTGAAAGTTTTTATCAATTGGACTTATGCCCTTTTGATGGCCACTAGTCTGCTCTTTCCCAGTACCTGGAAGGGTTGGTTATTAAAGAAACATTCATTCCTCTCTATCAGTTAGTCTCTCTTATCCATAGCTGCTGGGTGCATTTCATGACCCTTTGCAAGCGGGGAAAAAAGCACAGGATGTGAAAAGGACTGATCATGCTTAAAAATTTCAGAGATAATGTTGAAAGAATTTATCAAATGTATATAGCTGCCCATCTCCCCCTTCTCGCAAAGGGGCTCTGGGTGGTGCATTAAAATAAACAAAACAAACAATAAAAACAGATAAAAATATAAAAGTCACAATAAAAAACAACATAAAAACAAACATACTAACCCTGAGCAAAGGGAGGATAAAAATCCCCCTCTCAGAGTATGTCAATGCCCCTGTGGAGCATTTGAAACCAGAGAGGTGTCTGAAGAAAATGTTCAACCGTCAATTGTGAGCCTGGCCTGTTACCTCTACTGGCTCCTTGCTGACTGAGAGAAGCAAAGTAGAATGATGATTTTATGCACACTTGTTTATTTAGCATTCAATATGGCTGAATTTAGTAGGATTTCTACAATGTTCAACATATGCAGATCAGTTTAATCTGTACATTTGATGTAAATGAAAGGCTTTGCGCTGTTAGTTCACACATAATTGAGGTCTGCATGAAACGTTTTGTACTCCTCCCCTCCATAATTAAACATTTCTCTTAATCCAATAAAATCCAAATTAACCAACACAGGTTCAAATTCATTTGCTCTGTGTCTATTATTTGAGTGAAAGTTCGGCTTTTAGTCATTAAAACCATTCCTATTTTCCTTCTGCAGGGTGAACCAAGAGAAGATCAAGCAGAGGCAATCCATCCTTCCCCCACCTCAAGGGCCTGCACCCATCCCTTTCCAGAATGAAAACAGAGGTTCCCGAAAGAACAACCAAAATCGGGTAGCCCCTCCATCCCAGCCAGGTATAGGAATAGTAAAACCTCTATCAAGTCCCCAAGAACTAAAAAGACAAGTGGGATTATTTCTCTGTAGTTGTCTTTATTGTTCCTCAGGTATAGATGGAAAGCTTGCCAAAATAAAGCAATGTATTGAATCTTTGCATCACTGAAAATTGTTAGGAAAGACCCTTCTTAACTCTTCTTTCCCCAAGCAAAGTTTCCATGATTTGCTGCCTCTTTGCCCTTTGGAATCCAGACTACATTCCACCACATCTTTGAGCCTTTCAGACTGAGCACCAAGCCAAGCACCTGTGCTTGAGGACCAGTTCTGCCAGCATTTGCCGGAGCCTCTCATTGCCACACTAACACGGCCAATGGAAAATCAAGGCCACGTCATTCTCGTCACGCATCAGCATGTCTTAAAGACCCAAAGAAACAAGGCATTCATGAATATTTCCATGAGATCATTAAAGCACGGCATGCTTAAATCCTCTTCCCCTCGGCCTTTGAACAGCCTGAATTATGCCTAGGTGTCTTTACTGTACTGGAGCCTCTTCCTTCAACCTCTTCAGGACCTCCTCTGTTCTGGGAGCAGTAGTCCCAAAGAAAAACAGATTAAAGAAGGCGATGGCAGGCGGGTTTTTGCGTCAATAAATGGGGGAGGCAGGCTTCAACTTTGTGAAATTTTTGTTTTTAGTAGAACCCTTAGGCTTTACTGGAACCTCATGTAAAAACTGTGTGTCTGCAAAAATAGATAGGCCATCATGATTGTTCTGATTCTTGCTGATCAGTATAGTGGTGAGGTAGGAGTCTTTGGCGCTGTTGCTATTAAACAATAAGGAGTTAGAGATTCTTGCCAGTCTGTTACAAATCAACCAGAAATCTATTGCTGAATCTAGAGCTACCCACTCAATACATAGTCTATTTTCCATCTCGCAAACCTTGTGCACACTTCCAGCTGGTACTAGCTACTGATTAACTGCTAGTAGTTTTCTAACATTTCCAGGTGTTTGTCTAAAGACTTACCCTCTCTGGTCATTAGTTCCTCCAGCAGTCACAAAGTCCTAGTTTCTTTTTATCCACTAATCCATTGCCTCGTTCTGGGGAACAGTCCAAAGAACCTATTGCCCCAGCGAATAGGAGGCTATGGATGATGGACTAATTACAGCAGAAGAACCCCTCCCTGCGTATGTTGGGTTGTGTCAAAGCAGAGGTTTTTGACATGTGAATTAGCAGCAGCCAAAAGCTTAAGGAAAAAAGGCGCTGCAGCTCCATCAGGAGCACAAGCATTGCAGGAAGAAATAAGGGAAGTAAACCCGTCTTCCACTTTACAGCTGATTATGCAAAATGGGTGGACGTTCAGCAGATTTCCTGCGGAAGAAACCATAAGGACGAGAGCAGAGCCACTGCCTTTTTTAATTATGGTAATAGGAGCTTCATACAACTTGATGATTGCATGATGGGAAGTGCACTAAGACAGAGGGTTTCAAACTTTTTCAAACTGCTGATCCCAAAACATGCTGCTGCTACATGGCAGAACCTCATTCCCACAAATTCAACTAAGTAGTAATCGACAATTTATGTATATTACTTTTTTCAAACAAATTTTGACCTGTCTGCCGACCCCCTGGCAATGTGTCACGGACCCCAAGGGGTCCCTGAACCCCAGTTTGAAAACCTCAGCACCAAGAGATCAATTTTTAACTGATCTGGTGATAGCATGCAGAGGAAAGTGTCATCTGTTGATTTTCTTCAGAGAGGCAAAAATGATGAAGCTTGAGTTTTTCTCTGAAGGAAACTTTTCTTGTATATGGCAGCTTTTCCCGCCTTGATGCCCTCAAGCATAAGCCACTATAATCCATCATCCCCAGCCAGCATTTCTGTTTGACACTGAAAATTTTGCCTAATTAAAGGCCTAAGATACTTTAAACCAGGGATCCCCAACCATTTTGTGTTGGCAGCCCAGTGCAGGGGGTGGAAAGGGGCGGGTGCACGCATGTGGAAATGTGTGCAAGTGCGATGTTGCAATCATGCGGCGCTCACAAGAGTGGGCTGCTGGGGCTCTCACGGGAGGGGCTGCGGTGGTGCGAGCCTCGCGCGGGTGACGAGAGTCTCACAGGAGCAGGCCATGGCAGTGTGGGGCTCCCAGTATCGGGCTGGTGCTGGGCTTGTGGGAGTGGGGCTGTGCGCATGCACTCACTGGTGTGCGCATGACACTGTACCACTCCTATAGCCCGGTTGCCGCTAGGCCACAGCCCAGTAGTGGGCTACAGTCCACAGGTTGCAGACCCTGGTTTAAACTTTATTAGATAGAAAACAGATTTGTTTGTACTTAACAGAGCTATACTTTGATCCCAAGAACTAGAATCCTATTTTAAAATCTAGTTTTGCAAAAGAAAAATAATGTCAAGCTATAAAGGGAGATGTCCTTTGTGTGCGCTTTTTTAAGCAAGCTATTCATTTGCATTGCATTTAATCATCTGTATTTACCAAAAGATATATCCCCAAACTTGACTAAACTTGACTATCAGCCAGCTTTCCACCTCAATGTTTATTTGTATGTTGCAAGATAATTTAAAACATAATGTTTGTAGAAAGATATTTTGTAAGGTCAGATGAACTTATTACAGGAGAGCAGCTGGATTCTGAACTGTACTAGATATAGCTAGTCCCACGCTGTATTTACTTTCAAAATCTGGTACTCTGATTCTTTTACTTCCAAAAGGACTATTTGAAAACAAGTCAAAATCAGTTTTGCTGCAGGGATGGCTAAAAAAGGACACATTTTAAAAGCTTGTAAGGGTTGTACTCAAGAACTATTTCATTGCAGCTCTTATCTGACAAATCCTTGGCAATGAGGCCCACACAGCTCTTTCTGCAAAACAGAATCTGGAATCAGGCAGATTGATGAAGCTCTGCCAAATTTTCTTAGATGCATGATTGTTATATCCAGAGCAGTAAAATAAATTAATGTGGGATGCTTCCACCTTCTGAATTTTTTAATGAATACTTTTAGTTCCCAAATCACTCCTTCTGTTTCCTTTGACAGAATCCATATATCCATATTCATAATAGTCATGTCAAAGAAAGTTTTTCATATAGGGTAGATTGATATAGGGAATGTTTTTAAACAATTTAATTCCACTCTTGTTCTGACTTCTTTTCATTGACAATGACTGATTTTTGTGTTTTTGACAGAGTTTGAACGACGAAGTAGTAGCTCTCAGGATCATGAGGAGTCTCGTGCAGCTCTAGCACAGAAGATTGAAAAAGAAACGGTGGGTGATAGTAATTACTTTTTTTAAAAAAAAAGTTTTATGGAAGAAGATGAAGAAACCACTTGACATGAAATCTATTTTTTTCCAGATATTTTTTATTGTGGATATTTTGCAACAGTATATAACCTTTGTCATTATATTTTGCAACAGTATATAACCTTTAACATTGCATTTCTCGTATATCAATTGACTACCGCAAAAAGGTTTAATAATCTAACACCAATGATATACTGGTATCTTTGTTTTGTGTTTATTCTTTTATTCCCTTCCCCCCTTTCCTCTTTCTTTCCTTCCCTTTTGTTCCTGTTCTTTCGTTATCCTCTATCTCTTTTATTTTCCCTCTTCTTACTCTTCTTATTACATCCTTTCTCCTTCTCCTCATCTTCCTTTCTTCTTCCTCCCTCTTTCCTTTCTCATTCTTTCGTCCCACTCCTATCTCGCTTTCTTACATTCCTACTTACTTCCTCTCTCCTTCCTATTTTAGAATAGAATAGACATGAAATCTATTTTGATAACAATTGTTGAATGTCCATGTGTTACCAAAACAAATGTTTTTTTAAAAAATGCAAATAAGAACGTCATAAAACCACCACAGAGAAAGATGCACTACTCCAAATATTTCTCTGCACCTGGAATTGGAGGTGACTCCAATTTCCTAGTGGTGACTATTTGAAACAAAATGTACTTGTTGATCACATTAAATGTTCATTGTTAAAGCTGCAATGAACATTTTGACTCTTAGTCGGGGAGATGCAGGATAAATTTGTGTGGATTGCCTCTGGCTGTTGGTTTTGTTTTGAGTTCTCTCATTTGTGTGTGTTGGCAGCAAATACTGAATTGCACCCTTGATGACATTGAGCTCTTCGTTGCCAAGCTTCAAAAAGCAGCAGAAGCATTCAGGCAACTGAACCAAAGGAAGAAGGGGAAAAAGAACAAGAAGAAAGGACCAGCAGGTATCAACAGCCAAGTCACTGATTGTAGGAACAACTGAATAAAATACTCATTGGAAGGTGTAATATTAGGTTCAGAGGAGTTTCTCCTTTAAAAGGAATAAGAAAGCATCCTTAGTTTATGTCCAAAATGGGATGACGCAGGTTTGGAGCGATGTGCATGAGATAATGGCCTATGGGATAATTGCCTATGGAGCAGCCTTTCTCGTTTGACCTAGCCCACCCTGTGCAGTTTTTTCCCTCAATTTCCAGAAGTACTTGAACACGTTTTTGTTCTGCTTAGGGGTGATAATGGTATAAGGGCTGCCTTTGTTTGTTTGTATGTTTGAAAAATTATATGACTGCCCAACTTTCTCACAATGACTCCGAGTGGCTTAAAAAAATATAACCCTAGAACAAAACCCAATAAACACTCACTCACTCCTGGTGCCAAAAATCAGACCAGCTACTTGTAGGGTTCCAAATCACTCTCGGGAACCCAAACCTGTTGGTGGAACTTATCTTCAGGGCTTTTCTTTTTTTTATTGTAATCACAGTTTGTTTATTTTATTTTTTTTTATTTCAATCTTTTTATTAATTTTCACACAGTAAGAGTTAATTACTTATACCAATAGCAGAGTAAAAAAGGGGGGGAAAGTCATA
>JANHFO010006601.1:0-21752 GCA_032468095.1 Pareas carinatus | reverse complement strand
TGGCTTAGGACCCAGCTACCTCCAGGACCGCATTCTGCCAGCAAATACCTCCCACCGTCCAGTTCGTTCCCACAGAGTCCCCTGTGGGGAGAAGGGCGGTATAGAAATCTAATAAAAGTAAAGTAAAGTAAAGTAATGTACTTGACAAGATGAATGTACTTTATGATTAGGAGTGTATCTTATGCTTATATGTCCTTAACAAGATGAATGTATTTTATGATTATGAATGTATCTTATGCTTATATGTACATGACAAGATGAATGTATGATTATGAATGTGTCTTATGCTTTTATGTCCTTGACAAGATGAAAGTACTTTATGATTATGAATGTATCTCATGCTTATATGTACTTGACAAGATGAAAGTACTTTACGATTATGAATGTATCTTATGATTGTAATCACAGTTTGTTTATTGTATGTATGTAGATATAGAGCAAGTACACTGGAAACAAATTCCTTGTGTGTCCAGATACACTTGGCAAATTCAATTCTGATTCTGATTCTGATTTTCACCTTCAAAAACACACCCCAGTGGCCAAACCACTCCTATGCAGAGCTATGGAATGCAATAGTCAACAAACATTACAGATTAGCCTCCATAATCACCCACAACACTGTGTCATAATCAGAAGCAAAGAAGATAGGTTATGGGCAAAACTATCAAACCTTGGATGCATGCTCCAAGGTTACTCCCAGGTTGACTTTTAAGCACGTGCATTTAGAATGACTCATAGGGAAGGAGTGGGACATCTTAGGAAATTGGAAATGCCCTCCACATTGTAAAGACACAAGGCTGCTTCTGAAGTGAAAGGCTGTTTGGTGGAGGACACCAGGGAAGTTACCATGTTTCCCCAAAAATAAGATTGGATTCTATATTAATTTTGGCTCCAAAAGGCAAATTAGGACTTATTTTCCGGTTAGCTCTTATTTTCGGGGAATACAGCACTAAATGCATCTGTCTGGCTGACGTTCTTAACTGAGGCTTAATTTTGGAGTAGGGCTTATATTACGAGCACCCTGAAAAATCATGCTAGGGCTTATTTTCTGGTTAGATCTTATTCTCTTCACAACCTGTTTTCCTTGTTACCTTCCGGGAGGACGCTTTGTGGTATCCGTAGCAAAAACATTCAGGTTCAACCATAGTTTTATTTCCTACAGCATTAACCTTGTGAACTCTCAGGCTTCCTCCTTCCATTTTTAATTCAGGATGGACAGTGTTTAATATTTTATTGTTATGTATTTGCAGGGGTCTATACATATGTTGTTTGAGTATGTTTTACGTATGTGTCATGTATGTGCTTCACTAAATTTCATTTTTGATGTGTGCCCTTGTGCCCACAGTAAAATGACAATAAAGATTATCTTATCTTATTCTCAGGGAAACATCATCAGGAATAAGACATTTAAACCACTTTAGTATTTGTTAGAAAGGAGATACCAGCTTTTCATATAAATAGTCCTAAACATATAACCACATTTGAGCCCACGAGATCTATTGTTCAGCAAGTTTTTGTTCCATTTTACGATTTTTCTTGCCTCAGTTGCTAAGCAAATCACTTCAGTTGTTAAGTGAGTAACATGTTTGTTAAGTGAATCTTGTTTTCCCCCTTCCCTTGACTTTGTTTGTCAGTAGGTTGCAAAAGGGGATCACCAGAGCTCATCATAGATACAGGCATCCAAATTTTGAACGTGTGACCAGGGGATGCTGCAATGGTTGTGTGAAAAAAAGGCCATAAGTCACTTTTTTCAGTGCCGTTGTAACTTCGTCACGAATGGTTGTAAGTTGAGGAATACTTCCCATAGCCTCTCTGCTCTTCAGCCGCACATTTGGGGAACACCAAAGGAAGCTAAATTTGGTGGAGAAGTATTCGTGGGTTTCCCCCCGCCCCCTCATCCCGGCCTATATTTTGATGCTCACAACTCAGTCAACTAAATTAGCCTAGGAAATATTGAGTCATTCAAGGGCATCCTATGAGTCTCATGATTGAGTAAGAATTGAAGCCTTGGTCTTCTTAGTCTTGTTTACATTCAGCCAGGACTCTCCAAAGCCAGCTGAGGAATTCTGGGAATTGAAGTCCTCAAGTCTTAAAGCTGCCAGGTTTGGAGACCCCCTGCCTTACACCATTCACCACATCAGCTCCACCAGCCATTCTTATCATCTGAGCAGAACTGGCACAGAAAGCCACAGAGACGACATCTTCTCATGTGATATCCTGATGGCTGACTATTTCTCTCCCTCCTCCCCCGGCGCCCCTGGGAAAGGATAATGAAAAATGTTCATTCATTTAACTCCATTCTCGGTAATAGAGCACGTAGAGTCATCACAGACTCTGCACCGCATTTGAGGCACCCGCCTTACCCCAGACAGGGGAGGGAGGAAGCGCTCCCATTGGGCTGGTGGGCAAAGGGGCGGGTGAGGTCAGAAATGTCCTCAGGTGCACGTGGAGAAGAGGAGGGGAGCCCCGCCTCCCTCTGGCTTTCTAGTAAAGAAATCTGTTCTGGGTCGACGGCATGTGTGCCCACATAGAGGGCTCTGAGTGCCACCCCTGGCACCCGTGCCATAGGTTCGCCACCACTGCTCTATACCATTCCATGCAAGTGGCTGTCCAGTCTCTTCTTAAAAGCTTTCAGTGATGGAGTAATCCAAATGTTTGAAGGCAAGCCATTCCACTGGCCCATTGTTCTCACAGTTAGGAAATTTCTCCTTAGTTTTAGGTTGCTTCTCTTCATGATTCGTTTCCATCCATGGCTTCTTGGAAACAATGACAGGTTTCTTGCAAACCTGGCAGATCTTATGCTGGTTTCTGTAAATCTAAGTTGAGTACGACGTTGAAAGAGCACTGGATCTGTTTCTTACCTATGGTTTAACAGCGAATGGTTGTAAATCGAGGACTGCCCCTATTTCCTTCAGTTTTCTTGACAGGGTTTTGTAGAAGACTTGCCATTGCCTTCTTCCTAGGGCTGAGAGAGAGTGACCGGCTCAAGATCACCCAGCTAGCTTTGTGCCTAAGTCAGGACTAGAACTCACGGTTTCTAGCCTGATACTCAAGGCTTTTTTTGTCATAGAATGCAGTCCTGTCACTTTTTTTGCCTTAAATACAATACATTAAATTTATGTTAAGAACTGAATGTATATGTGAGTTCCAGCACCTTTTTTCTTCCAAAAAAACCCCCACTGCTGATACTTAACCACTTCACCAAACTGGTGTTTCCTTTATTGCATACTTTAACCTAGTAAATGAAATCCTGGCTAACATCTCCATCCCTAGACAGAACAAGGCCGTTGCATTCCTTCTTGACCATTGAATGGGAAAAATGGGAAGCAAGAAGGTGATCTCATGTTTTTGTGCTGTTTGTGGTGGGAAAAAAGACTCATGATATTATCTGAAACAATTGGTGTTGGATTGTGCATTATCTGGAATAAACTGACGATAAGGCTTCCATCTCACTCACACAACAACACCACTCCACCTCTCTCGACAAGGCTCCTCTCAAGGGCCACTTCTGATGTTATCAACTCACAACTCACATCCTTGGTCACTGTGTGTCTTTGAGGTCATAAGCCAGGCGGTTCTTATGGGAAGATAGCATCCTGGGATGAACTTCTGCTGTGTTGATTTCAGGGTCAATAACAAGCTGTGGAGAACTGCAAGCAGTCTTGGATCTCCTCCATGTTTTCGCAATGACCATGGGTGTCTGTGGGGAAAGGCAAAACAGCCAAGATGGCTCCATGCCTGTTTAATCAAAGCTCCCCTGTGTGGAAAAAGGAATGGAGTGCAATTTTAATCACACAGATAGCAATAGCAATAGCACTTAGAGACATGGTGGCGCAGTGGTTAGAATGCAGTATTGCAGGCTAATTCTGCCCACTGCCAGCAGTTCGATCCTGACCAGTTCAAGGTTGACTCAGCCTTCCATCCTTCCAAGGTTAGTAAAATGAGGACCCAGATTGCTGGGGGCAATAGGCTGATTCTGTAAACCGCTTAGAGAGGATTGCAAAGCAGTGTGAAGCGGTGTATAAGTCTAAGTGCTATTGCTATTGCTATTTATCTTTGGGATGGAGTCAACCAGGAAATCCCAGGGTTGCAGACTAGATTGAAAGCACTGTGACGTTGTATATAAGTCTAAGCGCTATTGTTAGTGATATTGCTAGACATTGCTTCATAATGTTTTGCAGCACTCTCTGGGCCATTTACAATATTGGCCTATGGCCCCCAACAATCTGGGTCCTCATTTTACCAACCTCGGAAGGAGGGAAGGCTGAGTCAACCTTGAACCAGTCAGGATCGAACTGCTGGCAGTGGGCAGAATTAGCTTGCAATACTGCATTCTAACCACTGCGCCACCAGGGCACCTCATGCCACCCTGACTTCCCTGTGGATGTTTCTGCCAATGACTACGTGGTAAAAAAAAACCCCACCCACAATTTAAATGAAGGCCAGTAAAATCTCTTAAAACGTGCTCTACTATTGGACCCTTCTTACATTTCTAACCAAGGTCTGTCACGTTCTTCCCCAAAGTATTTTCTTCAAGGCAGAGAAAAGAGACATTGTCCCCTGGCTGAACTAGGGAGCTTTGCAGCTTAAGTAAATATCATAATGTTTTTATAGACAGAAGCTTGATTTCATTTCAGAGAATGATCTCATGATGGTGTGAGTCTTGTTCTTTTGAACGGTGATGCAAGTTCACAGATGTGATTAAAATGGAAACCAAAGCCAGGAGACATGTTATAGCAGGGTTCCAATATCTCAGGCCCTTCCAGAAAGAAGAGGGGGATCAACCTATTCTCCAAAGCACCTGAAGACAGGACAAGAAGCAATGGAGGGAAACTACTCAAGGAAAGAAGCCACCTTAGAACTAAGGAGAAATTTCCCAACAGTGAGAATAATTGATCAGTGCAACGACTTGCCTGCAGAAGTCGTGAGTGCTCCATCACTGGAGGTTTTAAATCCTGCAGACCACTAATATGACTTTTTAAAAAATACATATACATTTGTAAAATAATGATCATAAAGCTTCCATTTTATTCATATAAAAGGCACCTATTTAATATAACAAAATTTTAAAAGCTTATTTAATTATAACAAAATCATAAATGCTTATTTAATCATTATAAAATCTTTAAAAGCTGTTTAATTGTAGCAAAATTATTAAAGTTAGTTTAATTATGCCCACCTTGAACCATGGATTTACAGTGGTTGAGTGCAACATTTATTTCAGTTTTGCAGGAACAGGAGTAAGGAGATTTTTTTTTCAATAGCTTTGAATCTCTGGCAAGTCAGAACATGACAATAATTCTTTGTTTAGCATCGTGAGATTGCTGGAGGAGAAGACAATTGCAGGTCATTTCAAACTGCTTCTGAGAAATCTGGAAGAAGAAACCATAGCAGTGAACTCACTCTTGGAAATGCTCAATTACTAAAGTGATTTGCCTTATGTTTGTAATGTTTTTTTTAAAAAAAAACAAAATTCACTATCTTTTCTTTTTTTCACAGAACAACAGAGAGAAGTCAGAACTTGAGGAAATCATGCAGCGACGCCAAGAGAGGATTGATTCTTCTATTTAAATTATTTTGGTTTATTTCGACTCATAGTCACGTATATTTACTTGCAGGAAAAAGGGAAAAAAGGAAAAATATAACAGAGTACCTCTTCAAGTGAGACTGTTGGGACTATCAATGTATATTGCCATTCAGACCAAACTGCTCCCTTCAGCAATGTTGACAAAGGGAACACTAAAGTCCCTCGTTAATTTGACACTGCGTTGGGAGAGAAGCTGTAGTATTGAATGAAGTATTATATTTTTATATCGCTATATTTTATACATAATGTTATGTCTATGATTTCAGAGCATTAGGACGACCAGAATTCTGCTCTAAGCAAAGGCTGGATTGAAGCAAAACTAGCCGTCAATCAATCAATCAATCCTCCCAGTATGTTTTCCCTGTGGCCCATCCAGAATTAGCTGGAAATATTGTTTGCTATAAGCCAGCAAGATCATGTGCTTTGAAGCCTGCATGCTTCTAAATCTTCTTCTAGTTTTGTGCAAAACTCAATGCAATCTGTATCTTGCGTGTAGTGCAACATCTTCTGCATCAGCTTTGTTACCTACAAAAGCTTATCATTAGCAGGCTAGATGGTTAGGTTTTCCTGTTTTTCTTCCCTAGAACTCATTTTTTTTTTGTTTCCAAGCTGCTTTAAAAAAAAGTACATGCAATCAAAAGGGGTCTTGGGAAAATACTTTGTACTGTAATAAGTAGGGTTCATCCAGTGGCAGTTTAATGATTAACTGCTTCATTTTTATTGAAAGTGATAGCATTCTTTGCTTGCAAGAGGACATCTCTCCTTTCTGTAAATGCTTTGGAGAGAAACACAAACACGCAAGCACACGTCCACGACTTGAATCAGCTTGAATGCTTTGCTCTTGCCCAAGCTTGACCCCACATACCTCTATTCTGATCCTGAAGTGATCACATGAGGCACCTCTGACGTTTCAACAGCAAATCTAAATAGTTACAACATTCAAATTGTCTTGTGAAAAGGAATGTCAAGGCATAGAAAAGAGTGCATAACTGAACTGGCTCTTTGCCATATATATATATAAGCTTCTATTTCTCATTTATTAGTATAAGGATATACCTGGAGTTCTACAGTACAAGTCTATTCGTGTGTTTAGAACCAGAGCCTCATGTGAAGAGCTCTCGAACTGCTCTGACAGTGGAGTCTCTGGCAGCTCTGCAAATACAAAACCAGCAAGATGGAAGAGAGAAGAGCAGTTCATTTTTTCTTTCTTTCTTAAAGACCTGTTTTCTTTTATGCCTATTCCCTTTTAAATCAATGGGAATAAATTGTTCTCCACCACCTGCAAAATTGGCATACAGTAGTTTAAGATTAGGTTTAGGGCAGGGGTCCCCAGCCCCTGATCTGCCAGAAACCGGTCCACGCAAGCAAAGCCCCATTGGCAGGATGCAAGCAACACACAAAGCCATGCCCTCTCTGGTCCACGGAAAATCATTTCTTGATGGAGCCAGTCTCTGATGGCCAGAAGGTTGGGGGCCACTGTTTTAGGGCATGTCAGGTGCCCCAAAAGGCTACCTATACTCAGGCTATTCCCTGCTTCCATTTCCCCCAACGTTGGACTCCAGATGTTAAAAAGCAATTTTTAACATTTTTACAGAGGTTGACAAAGAATATTCATGGTTAGATCTCTTCACTCCAGAGGGAAATTCAAAAAGTCTCCCAAATACTCTTCCAAGGGAGTAATCCAAAGAAATACCTTATAGAAATCAATGTGTGTTTCTTTGTATTAATCCATTGTCACTAAACTCTATTCGGACCAAACTTTAGAATGAAGGGCTGGAACTATTCTCAGTAACATATGGCAATGAAAAGGTGGACTGAAATGAAAGACAAACAAATATATTCACTCTTGCTGATTGGCATGGCTTTAGGATGCTTTTCTCACATTTTTTTAATCCTAGGGATAGGCCTAAATTATCTGTTTGGGCATTCTTGACTCAGGAAGCTTCAGTAACACTCAATTAATAATGATTAATCAAAATACAAGGAAGAACCCAACATATAATTCCAATCTGATGAGATTCCCAACTTTCCAAATGTATTCAAACTATGCAACTTTAATCTGGGGAAGGACACACAATATATGGTTCATGAAACAATTCATTTTGATTCCAGGAAATCCCCTAATGAGTATAAACTTTCATAAAAACTAAATTTATGAGCCATATGGAGAGGAAGAAAATGAAATATGAATATAGCACATAGCACCTTATGCGCCCAAGATACTGTTAATTACATTTTTATAATTTTTAAATTCCACAATGTGTTGATTGAAAACTTATATTTGGTGGCTAAGTTCTCAGTAAATTCATTATACTAAGGTATAGGTGCTGCTGTGTTCCCTATCTTTTGTAAAGTGAAGTGTCCTCTTTGTTTAATTAGGCATAAGCCAAAATCCCCCAGTCATGATTCTCAATGCTTTTCTTTTCTGTCTGAATTATGTCATTGACTACTTACACCCTCAGTAGGAAGCTACTTATCCAAAATTGAAAAATATGCAATTGAAGTAGGACTGCAGTCTTAGAACAATTGCTGTAGTCAGTGTTGCTAAACATAACTCCATTCAAGCTGCAAATCAGTATATGTGACATTAGCTGCTAAAACTTCATTTACATATATTTTGATTCTGAAAATATATAAATCTTGAAGAAATTGTTATACATGGACTGTGTCTGGTATATCACTTATTCCAAAAAATGTGTATTATTCTGCATGTCTGGAGAAATTTGTAAAACCAAGTCTTTAAAGGATGCATACTTTGTTGCTTAATGTTCCTCTATCTACTATTATTTGTACATTAGCCACAATGGTTTATCTGTAAATAACTATGTAGACAAGAGTCTTAACAAAGGCGAAACAAAAAGCTTTTGCAGAGATTTTACTAAATAAAAATATGCTCACATTAAGTATTTTAAAGGTCGCGGTGCAGAGGTAATTTAAATCACACTTTAAAATCAGAATATATATATATTATATGTGAAGCTGACAAATATATAAGCAGCAGCATATGCACTTACTTATAGACCAGATATAGAGCAGGCAAAATTAACTATCTGCTTATCATATGGAATATTAATAATAAAGCCAAACAAAGTAATATAGATATTGAGAATTCCTAATAGGAAGGTTAAACATAAGTATAAGTAATAAATGGCTATGTTTTCACTTTTAAATGTACATTAATAACTATAGATTTTAATTCACTAAAGATATATAATTTATCACCATTAAGGAATAATTCCAGGAGAGAGGAAGAAATCAAAGTAACAAAACTTTTTCCACACAGTGTTGCCTATGTATGTGGTAGGACTGAAGTGACATTATCCCATCTTTCATTTGACTTTTGACAACTATAAACCTCTTTTCTCTGGAAGCAAAATACATTTCTCTGGCTCTTATTTTCCAGCGACATGTCAGAACAGAAAGGGCTTGGTTCCTATAAATCCACAGCCTGTCTTGACATGTTTGACGTTTTTCTAAAGGTATTAGACAGTATAAATAAGACCATTAGTGACTTTTCTGCAGTAACTAATAGGAGGCTTGGGAGACTGAATTTTCTCCTATTTGGAGCAATCACTTTCCCCTTTGCCATTGGAGAAGAACTGCCAAACACATTCTAGGGCAGATGGTAGTTGCAAGACTCTCCCATATCACATTAATGAAACAACCACAATCCTAATTGGATCACAAGCCCTAGAAAACTGCTGTAGAGAAACTAAGTCTCTTGATTTATTTGGAAGTATTTGAAAGGTATCAAATTGAGTATAGAGTTATCTCTGAAGATATGCCTAACCAAAGATGCTTTCATTAATGTTGCTGAATTGTCTGTATGTACTATAAGTCAAATGGCAAGTTGGTTGAAAATATTAATTTAAAAATGTACCCTAATGTAAAATATGAATGGAAATTTTAATGCTTTGCTTAACTGTATCTATGCTTCATTTATTGCACAATTTGCATGGGTTCAATTGAAATGAGAAATTTAGATTTTTAATGTGTCCTCTCTTGCATATTAAAACTATCTACCGGCATTGTTCTACCTGGGGGCTGTCTCTTTTAACTTAATATTGTAGTTATTCTATATCGAAAGCCTTCTGCATGTATTTGTTTAACATATGAACAACCCATTCATGATCAACTATCATATATTGGTAGAAACTGATGTCAAAATGTTCCTGTGTTGGCTAGAAATTCTGAAAGTCATATAACCTGAAGAACACAAACTTGAAAAATGCCATACATAAGATAAACTATGCAATTGTAGCACTGTTGTACTTGCAAAGTGGTTGACTACCTTCTCGCCACTCAATTTTTGAGTTTACCTCTAGTTTTTATTCCAAGTCCAAATTTAAAGCCTTACAAATGATTTTCTATACTAATGTGCAAGTTGTGTGAATATGAAACAAAATCCCCTGCTTACTTCACATTTCAAACAGATTGTTTTGGTCATTTAAGTCTTGAGTTAGGATCATGATGTCAGGCTGAAAACGCTGCTGATCTAACCAAAAGCATCAATGTAAAACAGCTGCTCTGCACCCAAAACAACTGTTTTGAATTCAAAATGGGGAAATTCAACTTGAGAATGGCACAAAATCAAAACACTTTGCTTATTCCTATTCTGGCCTTTATATTGCATATGAAGTCTGTAGCTGCCCAATTTGAAATTTGGAAATTCAAAGCAACAGAGAACTGCAATTTGTTCCATTTTCTCAGACCAACCGTATACCCTGAGTAGAACTGTTGTAATCCTCTTAGAAGAACATTGGCCAATTCCAACAAAAAACCCTACACTGAATGAATGAATGCCCCCCCCAAAAGCAATTCCTATTTAAGAGGCGGCACAGGTAGCCCTCATTTAGTAACTACCACATAGAGCAATCATTTATGACAGTGATGAAAAAGCAACTTTTGCAGATCTGAAAAGCAAAAGAAAGATAAAGTAAGAAATATACGCATAGTTGCAGTTTCAGTGTCTGCCT
Organism: Pareas carinatus; assembly: GCA_032468095.1. Classification (NCBI taxonomy): domain Eukaryota; kingdom Metazoa; phylum Chordata; class Lepidosauria; order Squamata; family Pareidae; genus Pareas; species Pareas carinatus. Next base: position 11,189 of record JANHFO010006601.1, on the reverse strand, counting down.
TGCATGACAACTGAGTTGCCAGTCCCAATTGTGGTCGCTAAATTAGGACTACGGATATAAGGCTGAACTTCCAGGCCTGGGAGAGGGCTAATTTGAACACAAAGCAAGGAGGCAGGGTGAAGCAAGTTCCTGCCAAAATTAAAATGACCAATAGAATAGAAAGGCTTGAACTGTAGAGTCTGGAGTTCTTGCGGCGCTCTGCTGACATTTCATTACCCAACTAGGTATCGTCATCAATACTAGTGCAGAGAGAGCACCAAGGTCTCCACAGTAAAATAGCCACTACTCCTAAGATCTGCAGAATATGAACATAAGAAATGAAAATATTGCCCCTCGTGCACTTCTAGACTCAAAACAGCTGAATTATAAATATACTGGCCATGCCAAACAGCAGCAACAAAATCACAGGCGTGCAGCTGTTCCCGGACTGGCTCAAAGGCTGGATTCTCCCTAACTGATCCGGCATGGCCTGCTTGTCCTGCAATCCTGATTGGCTGCCGAGTCGGAAAAAACCAAAGATTACACCAATCGCTCGCGCCCGCTGCCGAGGCCAGCCTTAGCGCTCGGCCCGCCCCCATCGCGCTCTCTTGAAGCGAGCGAGGCGGGGGAGGGGGGAGGAAATCTGGGATGACGTAGGCGCCGGCCGCTTCCCGCCCCGACTTCCGCCGGACGCCAGAGGCAAAGAAGCGCGCGGCTGCCTGTCACAGCTTCGTGCGGCGCAAGCCCGGAAGCCGCGTGCCGCCCCCTTCGGTTTTTTTCCCCCTCTCTCTCCTCGGTCCCAGGCGACGGAAACGTCTCGAGCGCCGCAGCCGCGCCTCCTATATCTCTTCGCAACCGCGCGCTACTATGTCAGTTTCCCCCGTGAAAAAGCAGAAGATGGAGTCGGCGCTGGAGCAGCTCAAGCAGCACACCACAGTGGTGGCCGATACGGGAGATTTCCACGGTGAGCGGGTCGTCCCGGTGATCTCTCGCTCTCTCTCTTTCTTTTAAGCCCTTCCGGACAGGATCCGGGAGCGAGAGGCAGAACGGGGCTCCCTCCTTTGACCCGCGGGGATCCCTAGCAAGCCCGATCCAGCTGGATTTCAGGCTCTTTTCCCCGGGGGTTCTTCCGGGTGCGACGGAACCCCCGTCTTCCTATCTCCGCCTCTCCGCGGGAAAGGAAAGCTCGTTGGAGGGAGCAGATGAGGAAGTGTTTTTCGCAGCCTGGTGCAACGCTTATTTTCACATAATAAGTCTACTCATGCAGTAGAAGCAAAACATTTACCAGCTCTCTGCAATGTTGGAATATTCATAAACCTTCTCTAGTTGACTCATAGAAAGGTGCTGTTTTATGGGATCCTGATTGTGCTTTAATGGGCAGCTTGGTACCTTTTTTATGAGGGAACTTGAAAAGTCAGACCTAGTTAATACTTGAATGGGAGACCACCAGGAAATCTCATAGCTATAGATTTAAGCTAGGATGTTGGAGGCTGGGCGGATTTCAGAGGAAGGAATTGGCATTCCACTAATGTTTTGCTGCCAAGAAAACAATATGGGTTAATCGCTTTGGCTTCTGTGCCCAAAGATGGGAAAATACAATATGTGTGTATCAGGTCTTAATGCTATTGCTGTATTTTGTTGCCATTACTCCCAATTTGAGTCTAGGGATTAAGGAACCTGACTTCAACTCATTCGAAACGCAAGGTTTTAAAAAAGTTTACATATCACTAACCTGGTAGCATTTTTAACACAGCATTCAGTATTCTTTTCTGAAAGGAACAGGCATTAAAAAACATCCCACCTCTCTTATTGTGGAGTGCTATAAGTCATTTTAAAAAATGTTATTTATGCAAAAGCAGAAGTAACTCACAGTATGGACAAGTGGTAATAATTTATTAAATGTATCTGCTGCCCAACTCCCAAGGAGAATTGACAATTATTAAAACATTGTATATTTTTAAAAATATTTCAGATAATCTTAAGGTCTTTCACATTTTAACTCTCTTGCCAGTTAGTCTGCACAGTTTTGCAAGTAACTGGTATTTATGTTTTTCTGGGGGACGTCCCTATTGATCTTTTCAAATCCTAGCTTAATTCTTCTTGGACTTAAGAGAATCATCATAATATCTGAAAAAATGCTTTTCTATTAAAATTTATAAGTAAGTTGATCTGTTTGCAAAGCTCTTGTGTATTCTACCACTACTGTAGGCTATATAATTGCAGAAAATAGTATTGCTTGAAAAATTTGATATTTCTTGATCTATTGTTTAGATTGTCAGTGTATAATATATATGAATGATCATTTCTCAGATTAAAACCTGCTCAGAGAAACATGAAATATTAAACTATTTGGAAATGGTCTTGTGAAAGACATTTCTCCTTCCTCTTGCTTAACAGGTGGTGAAATTTTGCTGATGGGCTATGAGTTAGCAGATTTTGACAAGAAAAAAAATCTTTTAAACTTGTGAATAAAACTTGCCGAGCAGGAAATTACCCTTTGTATATGATGGTGTTAAATATTTGATGTACATTTTCTAGGGAAATATTGCACAATATATTTAACATGGCTATATTGTATTTGTGTGATGCCACTTATGTAACTTTGCAAAGAACTTTGGTATGGCATGTCCTCCTTAAGTAGTTAGAGATGATTATCATCATATATATGTTCCTAAACACCTACAGGGACTTTCACCATGAAGAGCACAATTTTCTAGCCTGTATATGTAGTATTTTGAAGCTTAAAAAAATTAAATTTACTTAGACATGTCAGTTCAAGAATAGTTGTTTCTACATTACAGTGCAGTACATTACAGTACAGAGACAAAAATTCTACTTTTGGTAGAATCTCTCTGCAAATTATTTGGGTCACCCTTTGAATGTGGGCAAGGTAATAGTCATTAGTATATATAGCAAAATTTAAATATTTTTTCCTCATGTAAAAGTTGCTTTTTGCAAATGGATGTGGAATAAGTGTGAAACGCACATCTGGATCTTGATGTGACGAGAATTGAAGCTATTGACTATTTACTGTGCACAGTGCTTTCCATTCAAAGGCAAAAATGTGCAGGAGTGTGCGAGATACAGATGTAATACTTGTCTGCAACTTATTAAATGCATCTGTTGATTATAAGGGAAAGTTCAAAGTTACGATGAATGAATGGAACTTACAACCGGTCCTTGAAGTTCATCCCAGTGCTCCTGAGGTCATGTGACTGCCTTCTGGGTGCTTGGCACTGGCTCACAACAGTTGTGGTGTCCTATGGTCATGTGATCATCATTTGTGACTTTCCCTACTGGCTTCACATAAGCAAAGTCATTGGGGAAGCTGGCAGAGAAGACTGCAAGTTGCTGATATAATTCTCCCACATCCAGCAGCAGCCAACCCAACCCAAGCCTAGCTGTGCTTGTGTCACATTGCACCGACCCCTCACATACACTTGTGTGCTCTCTCCCACGCAGCAGCAGTCACTTACCTGTCTGCTGGCCTGCTTGCAACTTTCTGCCCGCTTCCCCATTGATTTTGCTTGTGAGAAGTGGGCAGAAAGTTGGGAGGAATTCCTTGTTTAACAATGGCAACAGAGATTGTCAGGATTACCATCATTAAGTAATGAGGTCATGTGACATTGCTCTTCATAACTGCATGACTTAGTAACAGAAATTCTGGTCCCAAGGACTTATTAACAGATGACTGTATTGAAGTGCTTGAAAGAGGGGATAGGATTAATGGTACTTCCTAAATCTACATAATGAAGTTGACAAGCAGCAAATAGTTTGCATAACTGAATTTCATTTTGATCTTACTTAAATTCTGTTCTAAGACTCTTGCTATCTAGATGTTTGAAAGAAAGCTGTATTGCTTTTTATGCTCTGAAGAATGCTGGTTACTAACAAAAGTTGCACTAAAAATAAAAAATAAGATTAACTAGTGTTAACTTGATATCTCAAAATTATGTTAATTGGATGCTTATATTTGAACAATTAAAACTTAGTTTTCAGATTTGTAGCAATTGACCATTTGAATAGACTTTTAATGGAACTTTGGTTCTCAGGATACATTGGTGATGTAAATAAAAGTAAAACGAACTATTCACTGCAAAATCAGAGTTTTATGGAGTTATTCCAAAAATAAAAGAATTTTGATCTCCATATTTGTATAATTATATGCTTGATAGATTGTAGGGAGCCCTCATTCATTTGTATATATTGTCAAATGGGCAAGCTGAATTATATCTATTTGTATTCTTGACAAGGTTTTCTGTGGTGAAAAGTATTGAAAGAGGTTATTTACTTATCTGCAGTCAATTATATATACATCTTTTCTCACAGCTTAAATACTAAATATTTTCTTAACTGAAGACTGAACTGTCTTTAATATATATATTTTACTGCATATAGATAGTTCTTAACTTATGACCCCAATTGAACCCAAAATTTCTGTGGCTCAGCAAGACAGCTGTGAGTTTTGGCCCATTTTACGAGTTTTCTTGCCATAGTTGTTAAGTGAATCACTGCAGCTGAGTGAATCTCTGCAGTTGTTCAGTAATCATTTGGCGAATCTGGCTGACCCCATTGGCTTTGCTTGTTAGAAGCCTGCTGGGAAGGTTACAAACGGTGATGGTGCAACTCTCATAAATACATGCCAGTTGGCAAGCATCTGAATTTTGATCACGTAACCATGGGAATGCTGCAATGGTTGTAATTGTGAAAACTGGTGATAAGTCGCCTTTTTCAGTGCTGTTGTAACTTTGAACAATGCATGGTTGTAAATCAAGGATTACCTGTATATTGATTCCAAATGGACTGCTTCCAGTTTAATCTATCAAACAAGCTTGCAAACTCTCAAAGTGATATTTATATAGCAGATGTCATTTTTAATGAAATGTCATTTTTCATGAAAAAAGAAACCAATTAGAGAATGCATGGATGGTGGGGCCTCTAGAATTCTTACCAACCCTGAAATGGTGGGTGAGTATAGAACAGTCACATTGAGTCACTGCCCAACTTCTCCTCCCTCCATAGGAATATATTTTCATTCTGTTGGGTATTTGTAGATTTTTCTTTTCTCATTAAATCTCTGCAATCTTTGTTCAACCACGTTTTCATTGTTTTAAATATCGCACACTGAGTTAGATTCAAATATTGCAGATTTGGTTTTGGCTGCAAATTTTAAAATTATGAATAGGCCTTTTTATTAAGGATGTTAGTACCATTCTCACTGACACTAACTTGGAATTTGCCTTATTGCTTTGGTGCAAAAGACATGCTATGTTTTTTCAGATTCTTTTTTCTGTTGTTACATTGCTCTTTTTAGATTGATTTCTTTTAGTGGATTGTATCTGTACGGCGTACTGAAATTTCTTTGTGCATCGGGATGGTAAAATCATCTTAATCAGCACAGGACATAGCAAGAAAGATGCTATGGAGAGCAGATATCCTGGTGTCAATTTTGAATACCGTTTCCCCGAAAATAAGACCTAACCAGAAAAAAAAGTCCTACCATGATTTTTCAGTGTGCTCATATAAGCTCTACCCCAAAACTAAGCCCTAGTTAATATCATCAAGCAAATGGATGCATTTATTAGCATATTTTCCCCAAAATAAGACTTAACCAGAAAATAAGCCCTAATATGTTTTTTGAAGCAAAAATTAATATAAGTCCCGGTCTTATTTTTGGGGAAACACAGTATATCTTTAAACGAGTCTCTAGTTTCCTACCTACTATTTTTTTATTAAGAATTATATCTGTCTCTTAATTATTAGTTCTCAATCGTATTATATCCGAACATAATTTCTGACAGTGGAATAACTACATTAATTACATTGCTTCATCTTATTTCATATCCTTTAAAAAAATTCTTATCAAGCTGAGAGGCTAACATCCATCCTCCCAACTTTTTTATTCTTGTGTGCTACTTTTCTTTCCACAGCAATTGAAGAGTACAAGCCTCTAGATGCTACAACCAACCCATCCCTGATACTAGCTGCAGCTCAGATGCCAGCCTATCAGCAACTGTTAGATGATGCTATTGAGCATGGAAGGAAACTTGGTGGGTGAGTAAGCTTGCCAATGTTCGAATTTTGCAGCTATGACATTTAGTTGATATTATCAATACTCTCTGTTGTCTTTCATCTTCACCTAAGATATTGTCAGACTTAAACCAGGATCAAGAAATTAAATAATAGCAAAATAGAGGAAGTCAAAGATCTTCTGCAGATTACCAGTCACTCCCAGTTCTTTCTGATTGAAGAAGGAAGAAAGAAAGGAATACTTGGCTCAAATGCACCATTAGGGAATGAGTCAGAGGTTTAAATAGAGGCCTCTACTGAGGTTGCATTATTCACATTTGTTCCAGGAGTTGGAGACTTAGATTAATGTTGATAAAGTTCAGAACGTATGTATATGTACACGTGCGCTCCTTTGAGTCAGTGATGACTCCTGGCAACTGACTGGATATGTCCCTATGGTTTTTTTAGGCAAGATTTCAGAAGTGACTTGCCATTGCCTCCTCCCTTGGGGTGAAAGGATGACTGGCTGGCTTTGTGCCTAAGGCAGGACTAAAACCTATGGTCTCCTGTTGTCTAGTCTGGAACCTTAACCACTGCATTAAACTGACTCTAAATTTCAGAGCATTGTGCAAAGAATTCATATTACTGCCCTAATTAGACTCATTTATTTTTGTAGATGTAACATTAGCACCGCACTTTTTCCTCAATACGTGAACTTCTACTTTGGCTCTTATACAATTCCAGGTCAGAAAATGAACAAGTTACAAATGCTTGTGATAAGCTTTTTGTACTGTTTGGGGCAGAAATACTGAAGAGGATACCTGGCCGTGTGTCCACAGAAGTAGACGCAAGGTGAGTCTTTTCTGAATTCGTCAAATATATCATGTTTGTTTGTTTGATTGATTGATTAATAAATATCTAGACTGTACGTCACAAAATCAAAGCAGCATGCACCCCTTGTCTTATTTTTACCCATAAGAAAAAAACTGTGAGGCTAAAAGTGGACGTGAATATGGGTCTCCCTGCTTCTAGCCTAACTTCATAACTCCGAAACCACATTGGGTCTCATAATGTTTCATATGAGCCTATGAACGTTATGAAGGTATGTGGAGGTATGACTCTGAGTGGCTCACAGCATAAAAACAGAACAAATATGCAGTTCAGATAAAAATATAGCGAAAAACGAAAACAGATGGCAGAGCCGGTCAACACAACAAATCACATACCCAACAAGGGGCTCCAACCACTCTAGCCCAAAGCTTTTGTTCTATTAAACCAGTTAGTCTCTTGCATGGATTAGCGAGATGGTCATCCTGTTATTTGCGTCTAGTACTGGAGTCTTTTGTTTAGCCTACCATTCATGGTTTTCTTAAGGCTTCCAGCTGAAGAAAGGCCTTTGAATAAGCCCTTTGTTATCCTATTCTTAAAATACTAATTTTCTTAACAGCATTTGCATTTCTTTAATGTCATTCAAATTCTTTTATTTGATGGCTTGTAATGTTTAAGATAATTAATGCAGGAGTAGTAGAAATGGCACATGAGGAATAAATATATTGCAAAATTACTCTGTATTTTAACTGTGCTTGCCTAACGACATTGACTTAAGCAGAGGACTGAAGTGTGGACAGTGGAATAGAAAGGCATGACAATTGCATCCTGTATCTTTACATATTTGCCTTCTTGAGTATAGTTTACACAAATAATTGTGAAACAAATATATATATATATATATCTTTTTATTTTAAAGGTTGTCTTTTGATAAAGAAGGCATGGTTAAGAGAGCCAGGCAGTTCATAGATCTTTATAAAGAAATAGGAATTGGCAAAGATCGTATTCTCATCAAGCTGTCATCTACATGGGAAGGCATCCAAGCCGGCAAGTAAGTATACGGGGAACAGCAGTATAAGACTCATTTGCTACCTATTTAACATTCCCTGTTTGTCACTTCCTGCATAGAAATTTCTATCTTGAACCTATCTCATCTATTTTTACCATACAGGTTGCTTAAAACAGCTCATTCTGATTACATTCATCTGTTCAGTTTCTTCTGACATGGCCAGTTCCCATTTCCATTTAACAACCAGGGCAGAAAAACATGCAGTTTAAACAGAGCCGTTTTCATTTCTTTCAAGAGACATTTATTCCTTGCAACATGCTACATCAGAAGCCTCAAACCTAAATCCCAGCTCCTCAGGTCATTTTATGCAATCCACTCCTCACCCAGTATAACAAGAGAGAAATGAAAGAGCAGGATGCCAATATTGGACAGAAGCTACATAACTCCTCACCCCACCCTCTAAGAAGAAAATATGGTGTGACGAGCCAATTAGCAGCTGCAGTCTAGCCTCATATCAAGTCACAGAGGGCCTCTCGGTTTGACACTGGTGGGGAGCTGTGGCAATGGGGACAGAAGCAGCTTTCCTTACGTCTGACAATCAAGCACCTGCTCTCTATGTGGGGAGTGAGGTACTTCCTATTCTCAGATATTCTCTTCCACCCATATTTTTATATCTCAGATATTCTCTTCCACCCATATTTTTATTTTAGAGCTCTACTGTTTTCTCCTGGGTGTGCTGAATAGCCAGGCTATCAAGAGACGTTTCCAGCTCTGTATAGTCCTGTATATCAGATGTATACTTCTCTATGTCTATGCACCTATTATTAAAGGGTTTGGACTTTGATTAGGTGAGCTGAGGGAGGAAAAGAGGCTATATTTACAGTTTAGGCTATGATTTTAAAATTATTTAAAATCGCAAACCTCTTTGCTTTTCCGTTATATAGAATTGGAAATTGCCAATGGTTCCCCCCCCCACCTAATTAATAGTATTGACCGGGGCTTGTCTTCTTTCCATTAATAATAAATTGAAATATACCTAAATATGTTAAAATTACAGTATTTTTTCTTTAGGATGACAATATGAAAACACTTTTTTTTCTTTAAAGAGATCTGCCATGCACCATCTAATTCCCCATCTTTAAGAAACATTCTACCAAGATAGATACATTTATTTTTGCTCTCATTTTTTTGCCGAGTATCTATAATATGAAACCATCCACTCCATTTTTTCAGTCAGAAATTTTAGATTTCAATACACTAATTTTCAGATCTATACTTTCTTGGAACATTCAGTATGTGTGATGATAATGATGATGATGCTGTCTATTCAGCCAGCTGATTCTTGACAATTCTACGGACTCGATTCTCTCCACGTTTTCTAATCTTGTCTAGCTTCTTTCAGTTGCTTTATAGTCTTCTCTATATTTCTTTCCCTTCTTTCCTTTCCTTGCCCATTTTCTCAGGATTCACTCTTGACATTACCGGAAAAGCATTTTATCTAACATTCAGGATCTCCTTATTATTCTAGCATCCTTAACTGATTCTTTCAATCGTTACTTATAAATGAGAAAATAAATCATTATTTCAGATTTAAATTTCTTCTTTTGCCATTTAAGCAGATGAATAGATAGATGTATGTTTAAACAATGTGTTCAAAACTAGGACATGTTTTTCTAAGTAGATACTGACCAAGCAATCATTCTAATTTGTTGCTGACTCAATTTTCATGTATCTTTTATATTCCTACTCATCCATTCATGTTGACTAACATAATAATTTCCCCTGCAGGATCGCCTTCAGTCACCCTTCCTGGATCACATTACAGTCTGAGTGGCAATTTCTATACACTGAGATCATCATTAGATGAGACTATAGATTTTGATCCTCATCATGTTTCATCAGTCAAAGCTTTCACAGAACACTTTTTAATAAGAGAGAAAGGAGTAGTCACATCCGTGTCACAAGTAGCCTTCCCTCCTAATGATATGGATAATACCAGTTCATCTTGACATGTTTTTCTCTGTATGCCACAAGCAAAACTGAAATTCTATTTTATTCCAATTCTCCTTATGCTATTCTATGAAAACTGGGATCTATAACACCGAGGTCACTTTGCAAGCTAACATATTGTTGCCTAGATCCCACTAACCACAAAGAAAACAAAGTATTTCTGACTCACTGAAAAGACATTGTTTCTTTTTTTAAAATAGTAATGCAGTTTAAAATAAAATTGTATATATTTAATAAAATTGCATACATAACAGAAGTGATGCTGATGGGAAAAACAATTCTGCTCTGTTTTATCTTGCAGGATTCTTGAAGAGCAACATGGGATTCATTGTAATATGACCTTGATCTTTTCCTTTGCTCAGGCAGTTGCTTGTGCAGAAGCAGGGGTCACCCTCATTTCTCCTTTTGTTGGGCGTATTCTGGATTGGCATGTTGCTAATACGGACAAAAAAACGTATGAGCCATCAGAGGACCCAGGTAATGAAATAAATGCAGCTAGGAAATTAAGATTACAATGGAATCAAACTGAAATGTTTAGTATTTGAAAATAAGTCATTCTGAGAATTTCTGTATCCCTGAATAAAGTTGCAGTAATTGCTTTAAATAATTATCTTATATTCTCTTTCAGGAGTAAAGAGTGTCACTAAAATCTACCATTATTACAAAAAGTTTGGCTATAAAACTATTGTAATGGGAGCTTCTTTTCGAAACACCGGAGAAATCAAAGCATTGACCGGTTGTGACTTTCTCACCATTTCACCTAAACTTCTGGGAGAGCTCAGTAAAGATAACAGCAAACTAACACCAAAACTGACCGTCAAAGATGGTAAGTTTTCTGACTTACTAACATGTAGAGTGCAGTAGCCTTAGACAAACACCAATAAAAAAAAACCAGTTTAATAATAATCTTTTGCCACATCCTTTCAATGTGGAAGGAATAACTACAGAGGGTTGTATGTGTGTAATGGTTAATCCTCTTTCAGTACTCAATAGGTAAGTTCACTTTTTGAAGAACCATTATCTCTCTGAGTTACATCAGCGTTATCGTATTACATCGATTATAAGACGCCACCAATTATAAGACACACCCTTATTTTTCTAACTTAGAAATAAAAAGTATAAAAGTATCCCAACTGCGTAGCAAAACAAACCCCACCCCGCACTTGAGGAGCCTAGGGAAGACTCTGCAAAAGGCTGTAGTTCATCCCCACCTATTTGCAGGATTGGAGCTGGTAAGACGCCATCGAATATATGGTCCACCATGAATACAGAGAGACCAAAATACAAAAAAATATGCATCTTATAATCGATGTAATACAGTATTTACCAATCAAGGAATATGTAATATGTAATT
>JANHFO010006600.1:24202-36597 GCA_032468095.1 Pareas carinatus | reverse complement strand
TTGACGTCCACGAGTCATAGACGGGCCGCCTAGGTGATTGCATGGGCCGTTTTTGCTGCTGTCTCACGCTTCGAGCACAGCTGGATCCTTTTCTCGACGTATCACAACCCAGCTAAGAATTTCCCTGCGTTTTTTCCCTCCACGCTGAAAGCCGAGACGGCCGGCATGCTGAGCTTCAGCAGGATAAACCCGTAGGGATCCTCTCATTTTCTGCTCCGCTCGACTCGCTGCAATCTTCCTGCGTTCCCGGAGAGGCAGAACGCTATCTCAGCAACAGCTCCTTATCTGCGCCTCTCCTGTGTGTGTGTGTGTCTCTCTCTTTCTTTTTTTCCGGGCACAGAGAAAAGCACAAGGCTTTTCTCCTTGCCTGGCCTCATTTCTCAAAAGCCCATCTTGGAAAGAAAGGGAAAGAAAAGAAAAAGAGGGATGAAAGGGAGGAGGGCGGGGAAACAGCCAATTTGCAAACAACAGGGAAGTTCTTGTAAACCATTCATAATTAATTGGAGGCCGGTTTCCAATTGTTTTGGTGGGAGGCGCCATGAGCGTGGGTTTCCCCCCACACATAAATAGGTGCAAATCGCACCCGCAGGCACACACATACACACACATTGCCTGAATTGTGCCTGAGGCTGTGAAAAGAAGTTGATTCCATGCTGTGGCTTTCTTTCATAGGCAATCGAGCAATAATTATACATCAGCAAAGATGCTCTCAGATTATTATTTTTCAAAAATAGAATGGGAAAACAATATGGTCAGCCTCCCACGTTATCCTGAAAGCCTCCTCCCTTTTCGTTGACGAGACCCAAAAATTGTGAGCAGCGGAAGCTTACGGCACAGAGGCAGGCAGGGACCATGCTCGGATGGCGAATATGGGTAGTCCTCGGCGTACTTAGTTTAGCGACCATTCAAAATTACAACGGGGCTGGGAAAAAAGTGGCCTACAACTCACCCTTGAATTATCCGACCGTCATAGCATCCTCATGGTCACGTGATCAAAATTTGGGTCCTTTATTTACAACGGTTGCAAGGAGAGGATTACCTGTACGTAATAACCAAGTTGGAAGGGGCTTCGGAGGACTTCTAATCCAGATAAGGGTCAACGGAATTCAAGACCATTTGTGGCAATGTAATGATTCTAAGCTGATGACATGCTTAACTCCGCCTCCGCCCCCCCAGCTCTGCCTGCTCTTCTCCTACCGATGAGAGAGATTCTCCTCCCCGTTCCCCTTTCCTCCTACTCCTTTCTAAGTGAAGCTCCGGAAGCAAACTTAGCTATTAACCAAGGACATGGGGTTGCTGCTAAAAATGCCGGTCTTGCGTTCTCTTCGCTTCTCTCCATCTATTATTCACAAGCTCACTCGCCACCTGTAGACCCTCGCATAGCCCAAACGGTACCAGCCACTCACCACCAGACGGGAGAATCTGCAGCCGTTTGCGGAAGCTCAGTTCACACATGGCTCTGCGTCACAGTTGCATTCCCTACACACACACACGCACACACGCACACACACGAACACAAAGGCTTCCGAGTAAAACCCATCAAAGTGCGTACGGAGGTGAGGGTCAGCATCGAGGCGCTTTTCATGCAGAGATATCCCATTTTCTGAGATGTGTCAGCAACTGAAAACCGGAATAGAGGAGTGGGATCAAGGTTCTCCAAAGAGACAGAAGGCCTTATGTCTTTTGGCAGAGAAACACACACTCACATACACACACACACTCACACACACACACACACACACACACACACACACACACCTTGTTTGAGCATCGAGAGTGTCACTTAATCAGAGAAAGCCACGTTAAGTCTCACGTAGGGAAGACGTTTCCCAGCATGGAGGAGAATAGCAGCTGCCTACACAAGTAGACCTTGACTTACAACATTTCGTTTAGTGACGATTCAAAACTACAAAGGCCCTGAAGAACGTGACTTATGATCATTTCTCACACTTACGTCCCTTACAGCGTTCCCATGGTCACATGATCAAAAATTGGGCATTTGGCAACTGGCATGTACTTACAACGGGTGTAGCGTCTCGGGGTCTTCATGCCACCTCCTGACATGCAAAGTCAATGGGGAAGCCAGATTCACTTTACGGCCGTGCAACTAACAACAACTGCAGCACTTCACTTAACGACTGTGGCAAAAAAAAAGTCTTAAAACGGGGCAAAACTTTTAGGTTTCCCTTTTGGTGCCCAAATTGAAATCGCAAAGGGTTGGTGCTCCCTACCCAGCAAAGCCCCATGTCCTTCGGTTGCGACCTTTGATCGGTCAAGCTCGGCACTTTGGCCAGCATTAGATTCCCCCCTCCCCAACACACCTCCCACCCACCGTGTCATGCCATCTCTTCGGCCCTCTGCCCCTCCCTTCGTCTCTAACCACTTTGTCCAAATGGCTTTTGCAGGTTTCCGAAGAAGAAGCTGCGCCAACGGGGAGAGAAAAAGGATTTATCCTACAGCTGGCTCCCGGAGGAAATCCTTTGATCGTTGGGTGGATCGCGCCGATTTTTTCAGCGGGTGAGAATTTTTTAATTTTTTTTAAAAGGAGAAAGACTTTCTTTTCATCACTGTGAACAACGGGCCCACCCAGCCTTGACAAGCCAGCTCTGGGGAGGGGGCTCTTCAGAGACCCAACCTCTCTCGGATGAAACCAGAGGTGACGGGAGGGCCTCTCTGAGAACTTTTCAAGGCTCGATTGGAAGTGCCCGACTGTTGCTAAACCGTCGCCGGATGACAGTCCTGAGATCTTTGTGGGGAGAAAAGGGCAGGGGAGGAGAAAGCGAGCGCCTGGTGGAGATCGAACCAGGATCTGTTCGGATCTGGGCTTCCCTTGCTGCTCAGCTCCACGGGATGGCGGCCTACGGCGTTTAGCTAGGATGGGAGAGCGACAGCCTTCCGCTTCAGATCGAGGGATCTGAAAGAAGATCCAAGCGAAAGAAAGAGGCAGCAGGCGAGACTCTTTGGGGGATCACCCCACTGCCCCTTCTCGACTCATCGCAGGGTGGCGCCATCCCATCCCACCCCAGGAGGTCGGAGCGCGGAAAGCGGCTTGTTTGAGGCTTACGGAAGGGTGTGGAGCTGTTCTGGATGGTCCAGGGGAGGAAGAGGAGGAAGACTGACCCGTGAAAGAAACAGCTGGATTGAAGGAGGAGGGGGCCTCACCTCCAGCGGTCAGCCTCTCTTTTTCTGCATCCGAGACAGGTACTGTAAAGATGACCGAGCCCATCGTCCTAAACTAGCGGGCTGCTGCCGTACAGCTCTGTGAGTGTTGATCTACCTTTTCCATAAGAAAGGGAGGGGCGAACGGGAAAAGAGTAACGGGGCTTGGGTAGGGCGGGGGAAAGAACAATACGGGCAGTCCTCGACTTACAGCCGTTCCTTTAGTGACTGTTCAAAGTTACAGGGGGACTAAAAGAAAACGATTCAGGATCACTGACCCTTGCAGCATCCCCAAGGCCACGGCGATCAAAATTTAGACGCTCGGCAAATGACCCGTGTTTACGATGGTGGCGGTTGCCCCTTTCCGACCCGCAAAGTCGACGGGGGAAGCCAGATTCGCTTCACAGCCATGCGACTCACTTAACGATGGCGGTGGTTCCCTTAACAAAACGGGGCAAGCGAGGTTGTAAAACGGGGGCGAAACTCCCTGAATCGGCAACTGAAACTCTGGGCTCAACTGCGGTCCTACGTCGAGGACTGCCTGTGACACGGGAAGGCTGAGGAGGGGGAAACCGCGAACTCAGGGCAGGGGTCCTTAAAGGTTTCCCGGGGGTTGTGGCCTGGCTGTTGGGGAGAGGGCTTGAAAAAGTCCCGGCTTCCTTTCTTGCGGCCTGCAACGCCTCCCAGACGGAACTCGGGGCGAGAAACTTTCAAGGACGCCCGCTCGCTCCGAGACAAGCCCCATCCAGCCCAGATACGTCCCCCGCCCCTCAATCTCTGCTCCTGATTGCATTCGTGGGCTGCAAATTTCGGCTCTCAAACAAGGCTTTTAACGATTTTGCCACCAGTCTTTTACCTTCTCATTTCTTTAAGTTTCTTTCTCGTTTCTCTTTTTCTGCAAAGGGAGTTTTTGAGCAGGGCAAAAACTCTTTCCAAGAATAAATGCAAGGCTGACACTGAGTCATCGCTCTTCGGTTCAGCAGAGAATTCCAGGAAGTGACTATAATTTAGCTGTCCCTAAACGTCAAAATAGCTATTAGGGTTCCCCTCCATCCTGTCGTTCTAGGAATGGGAGAATGGGAGACGTGTCTGGGGGATCTGAAAACCCAAACTTACGTTTTAGGGGTTTCCTGCTTTCGCGCGTGATGAGGGCGGGCTCTTTTGAACAGGCTTGCCTGCTACGGCAGCGCCGAAAACGGTGACTTGAGACTGGCCTTCGCTCTTATGACGGTTGCAGCTTCCCCATCGTCACAGGATCAAAATTTGGCCACCGGCATATGTGTTTACAATGATTGCAGTACAAGGTAGCCCTCGACTCACAAACGTTTGTTTAGCGAACGTTCCAAGTTACAACGGCATGGGGAAAAGGGGCTTGTGAATGTTTTTCACACTTAACAACGATTGCCGCATCCCCAGGGTCATGTGATCAAAATTCAGATGCCTGGCTCGTATTTATGACGGTCGCCGTGTCTCCAGAGTCACGCGATCCCCTTTGGTGACCTTCTGACAAGACAAGCCAGTGGGGAAATCGAATTCACTTAATGACCGTGTCACTGACTTCACTTCCGTAATTCCCTTAACGTCTATGGCAAGAAAGGTTGTAAAATGGGACAAAACGTGGGGCTTCATTGTGATCACAAGTCGAGGACTATCTGTATCTTTCACGGAAGGTATTCTTTTTCGAAAGAGGCCCATGGACTGTCTCCGAAACGTGAGTCTCTCTGAACGCAGCTTCTTCCCACGCGCTTCAATGCCCCGTTTGGGTTTGGATTTGCTGTTCACATTTTGCTATTGTTGTTGGTCGGGTATGGGTGGCTGCGTTTTTGTTTTATTTTTTTGAAACTAGAACTTTAGAGACGTGCAAACTCCTTAGCAGCTGTTCTCTCCTGACGTAGAAATGAGTGGAAAGTGGGAATTCACCCCCTTCCAAGCTGTACACTGTCCAGATAGTCCTCAGCTTATGACCACAATGGAGTCCCAAAATATATGTTGCTAAGCATGACAGTCGTTTAGTGAGTTTTGTCCCATTTTACCACATTTCTCACCCTGGTTGTGAAGCGAATCACGGCAGTGGTTCAGTCAGCCCCACGGTTGCAAAGTGAATCCGGCTTCCCCCATTGACTTTACTTGCGGGAAGGCTGCAAAAGGGGATCGCATGACTCCGGGAGACACGGCGACCATCATAAATACGAGCCAGTTGAGGGGCATCTGAATTTTGATCATGTGACCCCGTGGTTTCTGAAACAGATGTAAGTCCGTTAAACGGTCATGTCATTTTTTTCAGTGCTGCTATAACTTTGAACAGACACAGAACAGAGCAGAAGAAAATAAGAGAATTGGAAGGGACCTTGGAGGTCTTCTAGTCCAACCCCCTGCTCAGGAAGGAGATCCTATGCCCATGCTGGCGAACCTATGGCACATGTGCCGCAGTGGTCACGCAGACCCCTCTCAGCTGGCCCGTGAGCCAAGTCGTCCCAGAGCCACACATGCTCAGAAAGAGCGTAAGGGTGCCGAGCAATGATGTCACAGGGCCATGCGCATGCTCAGAAAGAGCATAGCGGCGCCTGGTGATGACATCACGAGCTACGACTCTTTAGTTGCAACCCATCCGGGCACTCGGTGACCAAAAGGTTAGCCATTACTGCCCTATGCCATTTCAGATAAACACAAAACGAATGGTCGTTAAGTTGAGGACTACCTATATTAAACCAGGACGTGAGAATAAGCCGACATGCAGTGCCAGCAGCAGGTTTTCCTGCCAGCGGCAGCGGCGGCAACAGCGGCAGCGGCTTTGCCTCCTGCTGGATTTATCTGCTTTCATAATCAATAACAATTACCTCTGTCCAGAGGGAATCTCTCACAGCCGTGGGGCTCTCGCATCAAAGCCATTAATGCTTTGACAAACCAGGTATTTAGGGCTTCGCTCAGACTGGTCCTGGCATCGGCTCCCCCTCCCCAATGTCCCCCCCCTCCTCGCCCCATCTTTCCGTGGCGGCATTGACGGGTGGGGAGGAGGGGGAGAGAACGAAGGCCTTGTCAATGCCGATGTTGTGAATAATGCTCCCTGGCCCAACATACCGATAAATCAAAGCCTTATTAATCGCAAGGTTTCATTTCCAGGCACGATGATAAATGAGCCAGTGATGTACCTGCTCCACCCCTGGCCCCTCCCACCATTGATTGCCAGTTTATTAACAAACTCCCTCTCTCTCTCTCTCTCTCTCTCTCTCTCTCTTTGGCACACACACATACACACATGTGCACAAGCCACAGGCTAGCAAAACAAGCCAGGTTCCAAGAACACACTAAATAATCAAACGCACCCACGCAAGTGATCCTAGACACAACTGCGCTCTGTGCAGTCTGCCTGTCCCAGTTTTCATATAATATTGCCCATGTTCATTTCTGGGTGGTATTTTATTATTTTTAAAACCAACCAAGCTGCTGAACTGTTGTTTCTGCCAACCTATTCGAGGGATGGCTTCCCCTGTAGGAAAGCTGTAAAACCCGGGGAAGGAACCTTACGTGTTCTTGAAAAACACAGCTCTGGGGTGTGTGTGTCAGGAACGAGCACCGATGTCTTTGGACTCCCCAAAGGCCATATTTTCCTAACTTGGCTGTGGAATCTACAGGTGGTCCTCAGGTTATGACCGTAACAAAGCCCTTCATGGTGGTAATGCGTCACGGTCGTAAAGCCAGCCACCCACGTGATTTTACGACCTTCGTTGCTGGGACGGTTGTGGTCATTCAGCAAATGTCGTGGTTATTCAGTGAGGCCATGGTTGGGCTAGAGCTGGCGTTTCAGCCAAAACCATCAAGAAACGTGGTCCTGTGTCCATGGGATGCTGCAAACAACTGTAAATGTAGGTTGGTGACTCAGTGCAGTTACACAGAATAACAGAGTTGGAAGGGGCCTTGAAGGTCCTCTTGTCTGACCCTCTGCTCAGGCAGGAAACCCTACAACAGTGATGGCGAACCTACGGCACACGGACCAGAGCGGGCACGTAGAGCGCCCTCTGCTGGCACGCGAGCCAAGTCGCCCCAGCATCGCCCAAGAGCTGAGCATGCCCAGAAAGAGAGTAGCGACACCAGTTAATGACATAACAAGGCCATGCGCATGCTCAGAAAGAGAGTAGCAGCACCAGGCAAGGATGTCACGAGCTGCGATTCATTCGTCGCGACTCCTCCGGGTACTTGATGTCTAAAAGGTTAGCCATCCCAGCCCTATAACATTTCAGACAAATGTCATTTCAGACAAATGTTCAGACACACAACTGGGGAGCGGGGGGGGGGGGAGGGCTGACCGTGTGAATTCAGGCAGAACTTTTAGCGGTCATCACATGATGGGATAGTCCTCGACTTACAACTACAACTGAGCCCAAAATCTCTGTTGCCTAAGCAAGACAGCCGAGAAGTGGATTTTGCGCCATTTTATGATCTTTCTTGCCATCATTGTTAAAGGAATCGCTTGCTGGTCGGTAGGTCGCAAAAGGGGATCACACAACCACGGGACACTGCAACTGTCAGAAATACATGCCGGTTGCCAAGTGTCTGAATTTTGATCACGTGACCATGGGGGGAGGAATGCTGAAACGATCCTAAAGTGTGAAAACATAGTCATAAGTCACTTCTTCGGTGCCGTGGTAACTCTGAACGGTCACTAAACAAATGGCCATAAGTCAAAATCTACCTGTATCTGTAATGACACTCGGAATCCAGCGTCTCTGGTGTTCCCTGAGTTTGGGAAAACCGACTTCAGACATCTTAAAGGGCAGCCAGGGTCATCCAGATGAGGATGCACTCCTGTTTATTTATCTATTTCACATCTGTCCCAAGGATCTGTCAAGAAGGGTGACCCAGAATGGGATGCTTTTTCCCTTCACCGTCCTCACAAGCAGCTGAAGCTGAGAGGAGGTGTGAGAAAGGAGTGCCTGTCTTTGGGCTGGCCCAAGTCTCCATCAGAGGAGCCCAGCTGAATCACCGTGACCTCGTGGGAGCAGTCTGATGTGGGATCATGGCTCATATTCCTGCAGGCCCTCCCATGCCCTGGTTTTAATAAGCACCAAACAGCCTATACTATCGTTCCAGAGATGTTTTCTTACCTAAACAGAGAAACAGAATGGCCAAGGATGGGCTCAAATAGCCTTTTCCCCAACTTTCGACTTCCTACCGGCTTCCCCATTGAGTTTCCATGTGGGAATCTGGCTAAGGAGTCTGGGAGTTGAAAGCCCCTAACCCTAGAGGATGCCGGTGATGGACAAGCTAGCCAAACATGTTTCGCTGCCATGAGCACCTCCATTTATTACAGCATGGGTGCATATCACGTCCGCCCACACTGTGGTCCCCAGCTCCCTCCTGAGCTGCTGCCAATTTTCGCTGCATACATTAAAATTAAGCTTAAGCTCTTTGAGGAATCAATAATGTAGGAAAGAGTGGGTGGGAGAATCTGAGTGCAATGAAATTAAGATTTGGGTAGTTGTGTTTTACTCTGGACATGCTCGCTTTCTGTTTTGTCTACATTCACTTTTCCCTGCCTACACACGTCCCAATACACATCGCACGCCCGAGGCTAAGCCTCACCTGCCAAAAAGACAATGCCGTCCTGCGTAAGCTTTAGCATCACTGCATCCAAATCACAGATGCTGGAGGTGTTGATGATGGAAGTGTGGGTTTGAGATCATCATCACTGATGATTCTCAACTCTGAATCTTAGCTTCCTTAGCTGCTCATTTGTGAGCAATATAGCAGAGAAGTCATGGAACAGGTCTAGCGTACCTGGGCTGCAAAGCTCTAAACAAGCACAAGATGGCAGCAAATAGATGTTTCAAAATATCCTCTGGACTGGAGGACACCCAGTGGCAATCTGGAGA
Organism: Pareas carinatus; assembly: GCA_032468095.1. Taxonomy (NCBI): domain Eukaryota; kingdom Metazoa; phylum Chordata; class Lepidosauria; order Squamata; family Pareidae; genus Pareas; species Pareas carinatus. Next base: position 27,568 of record JANHFO010006600.1, on the reverse strand, counting down.
TTTGCGGTGCAGATTTGGTACCCTAAGATAAATAGCATCACATCAGGATAGAGTGACTGGGAAGAAGGAAAAAAGAATAGAGAAGCAGCCCAAACTGCTAGGTTTGCAAAAAAACCACCCCAAAATAGCTGAGAAAAAGACAAGATTAGGATGTCACTCTTGATTCAACTCAGACTGGATGGGCGACTCCCTAATATTTTTCCAGAGGAATATTTCAGTGGTAAAAATACCTGTTGCAACTCTATTTTCCTCCACTCCCACCCCCAATAAAGAAAAGGAGCCAAAAGTTAATGCTTCTGCCAATTTCCTAACATGATGGTCACTTTTTCCCTACATTATTATGGTGGGTTCATCACTGTGTGGCTCCCCCCCCCACTTTTGCTTAAGGGAGAAGCAGAAATTGGAATCCAAAATAACTGACTCTGAGGGAGAGTTAAATCGTTGTCCCTACTCAGGTCCGTCTTTCATTTTTCCCAGCCTCAATCGTTATTTCTGGGTTTTACGTCTCCTCCCTCCTCTTCTTCATCAACCTCCAGGGCTGTAGTGAAATTGGCATTTTTCTAAAGAGTATGGTATCTGCCGTTCCCAGCTTGTTTGCAAGGCTCGAGGGCCTGGATTGTTGTTTTCCGATGTTAATTAATAATTTAATTAATAATGGATAAGGTACCTATCAATAGTGATTTAATTATTAATGAAGGATTTCAGAATGGGGAGCAGAGAGGCGTTTCCTGGCCAAACGTCCCGGAATGAACTTGGAAGGCTCAGTTTGCTACGGGAAAATGTGATTGATTTGATTTGGCCCTAGCAGGGCTGGTATAAACCCTGGCTTATGGCTTTGTTCAGTGAACCTTGTCCACAGGACTGAAGACGGACCGATTAAGACCTACAAAAGGGCCGCAATAATAGAAGAGGCTTCCATGGAAACCATCCCGAGTCTCTCTTTTGCCTTATCGTCAATGAGATGGTGAAGTTTTCCAAAACAATGCAAAAATTCTCTTTTACGACACACGGAATGAGGAACTGAGCATGTGTGCATGCAGAGAGAGAGAAAGAGAGAGAGAGAGAACAGAGAGAGGGAGAGAGAGAAAACAGAGAGAAGAGAGAAAGAGAGAGAGGGAGAGAGAAGAGAGAGAGAGGGAAAGAGAGAGAGAGAAAAGAGAGAAAGAGAAAGGGAGAGAGAAGAGGGGGGGGACCATAACAAGCAACCGAGGACACAGGACAAGAAAAATGTGGAAAAAGTAATGTATATGACTTGTCGATTAGAAATGAGTTGCATTTGTGGAAATGGGGTCCGCCATGTAGCAATGACAATGTTTTGGGGTACGCAGCTTGAAAAAGGTTGAAAACCTCTGCTCTATGAAATCTCTCCCTGCTTTTATGTGTGTGTGTGTTTATGTATATATATATATATGTAGTTGACATGCAGGCATTTGTTTTGTTTAGCAACGAAAGTTACAACGGCCCTGAAAAAAGTGACTTAGGACTGGTCCTTGCGCTTACCACCATTGCAGCATCCCCTCATGGTCACATGATCAAAATTCGGGCACTTGACAACCAGCATGTAACTTGGGATGCTGTGCCATCCTGGGGTCATGGGATCCCCATTTGCGACCTTCCCAACCAGCTTCCAATGAACAAAGTCAATTGGAAGGGGGGGCAGATTCACTTAACTATGTGAGTCACTTAACAACTGCAGCTATTTGCTTAACAAATGGGGAGGAGGAAAACTTGTAAAAGTGGGGGAGGGGGAGAATTCCTAAACTTGGGTGCGACTCGCTTAACAACAAGCTTAGCAATAGAGCTGTCGACCAGAATTGTAAGCCGAGGACTTTCTGTACTTTCCATTCAAAAAGCCCAACTCACTAGCAGTCCTGTTATTGGCCCCACGCAAACGCCTTTACATCCTCCAGTAATCCCAACTAAGTAAGGGTTCGATGAGGCCTAGAAACTTGATTTTTTAAAAATAATAATAATAATAATACGTAGGAGGAAAAAACATCTGAAACCAATTCACTGACCCCATTCACCCGGCCGGTGCTGTCAGACGGGAAGACTGCTGAGTCTAGCTGGAAAAACAGAAAGAGACCAAGGGGCATTTGAGTTTCTGGATTAAAAGAAGACTCAGCACAACGTGGGTTTTTTTTTTCCCTTCCCAAACTCAGTGGATCCTTTTAATAACAGCTCCGGTATAAAAGCCCCAAGCCAGCCACAGCCTGGATAATTACGGTCTGCCATCTGACCTGCTTCTGTGAGACGACAAGGGCAACCTCCCTGCCCGCCCCCGAGGAAAAAATATTATTATTTACTTCAAACAGCTCCACAGATATTATCTTGATTGGAGGCCTGGCACCCCTGTTTGCGGGAGGGGCGGGGAGTGGGGAGGAGAATGACACACCTTCCCGAATTCTCAAAATTGTTGGAAGTGGCACCAACCAAGGGGACCAGGCAGAGAAATTCACCTCTAAAAAGACAAGGAAGTCACAACCCCCCTTAAGGCCCCTGAAACAGAGAGGAGTGAAAGAGAAGCGCCCCCTTTTTCCCCCTAAGGATTCCGTTATAGGTTTTAGAAATGTTGGTGTTTTTTTTTTTTAAATCAATTTTAATTACGTGGGGGGAATCAGAGGTTAGGGTTTAAGGGCGATGCACGGAGCCCCCTAACCGATGTTTTGAACGCTACCCTGGATTTCCTCCTATGCCAATGATCAGCAGGGTGGTTTCTAAGGTATAAAGAACCATGTAAGATAGGTGGACTTCAACTCCCAGAATTCCCCAGCCGGCTATGCTATGATGGTTGGGGAATTCTGGGGGTTGAGAAGCCCACGTATCTTAAAATTGCCAAGACTAAGAAACATGGCTCTCTATACATTAGAAACCAGCATCCTGATCCTCATTTTCACTGTGTCTTCCACGTTATAGGAGGAAACTAGCTGGATGAGGGGATTCTGGGAACTGAAGTTCACATCACTTAAAGCTGCCAAAGTCGAGAAATATTGACCTAGAAAGTGCCAGGCTGAGCTTCTAGTAAAAGTTTAGGAGGGGCTGAGCTCAGAGCCAGAGGTTTTCATGCAGTGTGTGTGTGTTTTTGTAGAGCCCCTAGTGAAGTCTTGCCTGATCTCAGAAAAGTGATGCAAATCTGACCTGATTTAAGCAATCCAGAATTGAAGAGAGAAAATGCAACTTGGAGTCCAAGAAAAGAGAGAGCTTCCTATCTTGTCAATCTGGACGTCTGCACAGCCAAACTGATTAGGACTTGAATGGGAAGGAAGGAAATAAATTGAGAGGTTGTATAGGGAAGAGGAAGGAAGGAAGGAAGGAAGGAAGGAAGGAAGGAAGGAAGGAAGGAAGGAAGGAAGGAAGGAAGGAAGG
>JANHFO010006600.1:0-10527 GCA_032468095.1 Pareas carinatus | reverse complement strand
GCCTTGCCAACAAAGCCTCTCTGATAGACTGATCTCCGGAAAGAGTGGAGATTGTTCTGGGGAAGAGAGGAAAAACAACCACCACAACAAAAACATTAAGCAGTGACATGATAGGGAAGAGAGGAAATCCCCATAAAAATTCAACTGATTGGGGGCTATAATGGGACAACAAGCATTTGAGCCCATCGGCTCCTCAAGGAGGGGGGGTGTCTTCTCTGCCTCCCCCGGTCACAATTTGCTCACTTTCAGAATCTTAAAATAATCTTAAAGTAAGTAAATCACTTAAAGTGATTACGCCTCAGAAGCTCCAATGCTCTCCGTATGACTAGGACACAAAGTTTAAGACCTGTGGACTTCAACTCCCAGAATTCGCTGCCTGCCAAGCCAATGATTTGGTTTTTCAGGATGCATTTCATCAGCAGCACCCCAAAATAACCTAGGGTAAAGAGGAAGGCAGACACAGAGGTCTGTGGGAAGAAAAGGAGGCTGGGTTGGTGGGCGCCTTGTTTTAAGCATCGTCAGTAAAGAAAACAAACAGAGAAGAAATTGCTCCGGGCTAGCTAATATTTATCCGCTAAACATCGCTTTGCATAATCAAGGCCTGGGACCCAAGGTGCTGGTCTCACCTCCCGGGAAGTGTAATTTTATGAAGCGCTTAACTCCCTACCCAGCACTTCACAAACCGAGATAATGTGAGCAGGCTCTCGGGGAGCTGGCGTTTAGCACAAGGCAGAGTCGAAATAATTAAAAAACAACAACAGCCCTCTGTGCCCCTCCAAAAAATGCTTCTCCCTATTTTCTCATTAATTCAGGGGATTTGATGGGCGCTGGTATATGCCGGCACGTGCCTGGCATTTGCTGTCACAAGCAATTTGCAGCTCAGCTTGTAAAGTTTGCATTTTAGGAAAGGTTTTTATTTATTTATTTGAAAGCAATAAGCCAGAGAAAAAAGGCCAGGGGGCACCCGGAGGAATGAAAATGTGAACTTTGCAACCTGTCCTTCATTCGAACCAAGATCCTGATGTTTTGGTCTTTCCAAAGCTTTTTTCTTTTTAGAATGATCCCTTCCAGGATTCTTGTTTATTGGCTAAGATAACGGGAGACAAAAGGAGTTTGAATTGGAGGGTATTACAGAACCGAACGAGGGAAAACATCCAGTTAGGTCCATATTTTCTGCCCTTGGTTGGCTGAGCGAGATACAGCTAGTCCTTGACTTACAACCGTTTGTTTAGTGACCGTTCAGAGTTACAACAGCACTGCCAAAAGTGACTTATGACCATTTTTCACATTTAACAACCATTGCAGTATTCCCCCCCCCCCATGGTCACGTGATCAAAATCCAGATGCTTGGTAACAGGTTCATATTTATGATGGTTGCAGTGATCTGGGGATCACGTGATCCCCTTTGGCGACCTTCAGTCAACGGAGGAAGCCACGTTCACACTGACTAATTTAACAACGGCAGCGATTCACTTGACAACAGGTAAAACGGGGCAAAGCTCACTTAACCATCTCGCTTAGTAATGGAAATTTCAGGCTGAACTGTGGTCGTTGTAAGTCAAGGATGACCTGTACCTTGAGGAACAAACAAGGTCCCTGCGAAGTTTTCTCTAGAGATGCAAAATTGAGCCAGTAGTATCTGGTGGAGTTGGGAGGACAAAGGAGGAAGGCGGAGAATCAAAAGGAGAGGGGGGATGGGATGGGATGGGGGGGTGTCCTTACTAAAAAAAAAAGGCCCGCCCCTCTTGCAATCTGAATACTCCAGAAATTCCCAGTAACGCTGCCTGACACCAGTTTGCCCTGTCCGTCCCCATCAAAGTGAGGAGCTATTTTAGGCTTCCTGCTGCTTTAGTGAAAGAGGGGACAATGGCTCCGTTTCCACCTGCTTCTCTAAGATAACATTTTGGGAAAGAGACAAAGCCGGGGGGGGGGAACCCCCCCATTTCACCCCTGGATCTTCCTTCTCATTCGGGCTTCTGCGTCTGACCCAATTCATATCCCAACTCGCCCTTCTTCCACCTTCTTGGCCAGCACCCCAAATCCCTTCTGAAAACCGAGTTTTAAAAGAACATCAGTCCTTGGCCATAAAATGCACACACACACCACACACAGTGTCACTCCACCCACGGACTGTGTGCGGATGCTCAAAAAATAGAAAGTTTGACATCCATCTGTCCATCCATCGAACGTCCGTCCACCTTAAATATATAATATATATATGTTATTAAAATAATAATTTAGGTCAGTCCTGTTTGCCATCCTCCCAAGTGCACCGGTTGGGGAAGTCCGTCCCAGCCGCCGATGTGTTTCTGTTCGTCCTTGGCAAGGGTCTTATCGACACTCGACAGGCGGGCTAAAATGTCTCTGTTCAAAGGGCATTTCAGTCCTGCGGCATCAGCCTTTGGCACGGGATGGATGGACTGTTGACAAATTGCCTTTTTTATTTTTTAAAAAAATGCCACCTTTTGCTTTTCCAGCACATCCTTCTTGGCATGCTGGCCACCTTTCAGCCTACCTCTACCGAAAGGAGAATTCAGGAGGCGTTTGCGGCGGTTAAGGCCCAGGAGGGGCACAAAGGTGGCATTTGATGCTCATCGAGGAAATGCAGTGGAGCGAGTTCTTAAAATGGCAAGAGCTGCGACACCCAGGACTAGAAACCTTTCTAGAAAAAGATGCAGAGATAGCTAGGAATGCTTCTGTGAGTCTCCGATCCTCTTATAAAAGGTGACGGGTAGAGAAATTCGGTCTTGCCTATAAAGTTCCATTAGGATGGCTGAGATTTACTTTGGCCATGATGGGAGGGGGAGGTACGTCCTTCCCACTATGGGCGAACTACGGTTCCCAGCATCCCTCTCTATGGGCTGTACCAGCTGGATTTATTGAAAGAGGCCAATGAAGTCCACGTCTGGAAGGACACAAGCTCTCCCCAAATGTCCAAAGCAGACTTCCAGCCCCGTGTTTCTCAACCTGAGCGATTTTAAGATGGGTGGGCTTCAACTCCCATTGCTGGCTTGGGGAATTCTGGGAGTTTTAAGTCCACATCTTAAGGTTTTCAAGGTTGAGAAACACTGCAGCATTGATAACCTGTTCTAGATCAGCCCTTCCACTTAGCCTGAGATCATCTATATTTGAAAATGGACTTGGCCTGGTTTGACTGGGCATCCTGTCCCCATATTAATCGAGTTCAGAATGTCCAAGGCTGTCTTGCTGTCCCCATGGAAGATCTTCCCCTGGGGCACTTCGTAATATTGAGAAGGAAGGACTCAAAGGTCAGGTTGATCTCTGTGACTCAGACCAGCGGTCCAACTGGTGCTTTTTGGGATGGAAACCATCTTCCAAGGAAACAACCACACAACACCAGCAGCCAACATGGAGGTTAGAGATGGAAGAAACCAGATAAGGAACAAAGAGGATGAACGACACTCTTGTTTTCTTCAAGATATGATGGGGAAGCCTTCCTGAGCAGCCAAGGTTGATGTGTTGCAGATCTTTGGCTTCTAGATCAAAGCAATGTCTCTTGCCAATAAAAGTGCCCATCAAGGCATCATGGTTATCTGTCAAGTCAAAGGGTGCCCTTCCATTGGGTGGGACCTCCATCCTCAGAGCTCCAGGGTCAAGTTGAGGAAGAAAACGGGGGAATGCTGGAGAACACCAACAGCTGGAGACGTTCTCTAATGCAGGCAGGACTAACAACAGTTTTGTCCAGAATATCTGAATAGACCAGTCATGACTGCTGGTTTGCTGAATCCTACCCTTGTAGGAGGGGTTTGCTGGTTGCCAAAACCAACTTTCCTAAGAGAGAATCACTCAATTTCTCTGTGTAGGACGTCAACTCCAAAGGGACCATCTCCACCTCCACCTTAGTATCTTCAGCTGTCTTCTCATCCACCCTAGACAACATAGTGAATTCCGCACAGCCCTGCTGCACATTCTGGCTGGTGAAAATCCAAGCCTTGTCCAACCTGATGTTCCTTGAGTCATCTGAGATGACAAGTCCCAAAGTTCCTGGATGTCCAGAAGTCATCACCTTGGGGAAGAGTCCTTTATTAGACCCACAGATGAACATGTAAGCTTCTGAAGCCAACGCATAAAGTTCCTATCAAGGTGAAACTAGCTGTGACATCCCCAGGTATCTGATTCCTCCTGACAGAATTGAACTTACGGACGTCAAGGCAGGTGCCCTAACTTCCAAGAAACGAAAAAAAGAGAACAAGCAGTGACCATCTTTCCCCATCAGCCGTGATCTGAGAACATCTAAAGGTTTTCAGCAGAGACTTGGCCCCATCGAGTGGTGCTTGGCGCATGGAAATGGCGATAATGAGAGACTACTGTAGAAAAGAGAGAGGGGACATGGATGGCCATGTGGGATTTAATCTAAAGGTTTTAAAAAAAAGCCTTTTGAAAAAGTGACTGGGATCAAAGTGGCCAGCATCGGTTTTAAAGACAATTTGGGACACGCAAGGCTTGTCCCGCTCACCACTGCCTCTTGTTCCAGCTATTCTTGCACCAGTCCCCAAACTGAATCTCCATCCTGAACTTTACGCCAAACTAAGGGTGTTTATTTTATTTTTATTTTCTGTTGATTCCACCTCCCTTCCTCTTTTCTTGACTTCAGAGAAACCAAAGTGCTCTCTTTGGCGCACCCTTTGGCCTCCTCCTCCTCCTCGTTTTAGGTGCCTTGAAAATTTTCAAATGTTTCAAAAGAAAAAAAAATGAATGTCTCGCAAATTCTCTTAGTCCTTTTTCCCCCTCCCCTCCGTTTTTCATAGAAAAAAAAGTACAAGTTTAAAAAATTAATTATTAAAAATAAAGAAACAACAAAAAAAGCAAAGAGCCTCTTCCCTTGTTCTTTTTTTTTTTTTTGGAGGGGGAATAAAATAGGGAAAAAAACTAAATTTTGACATCCAGCTTCACAGTACGACTAGGCTCAGACACGGGTGGTCTTTTAGTGGGAATTGCAACCACCCAGATTTTGCTGGATCGATCCTTTATTATTGTAGACAATCAAAACAGCCCATCCCTCAAGATTTGTAATATAAGCCACAATGGGCTGGGATGACATGATTCACTATGCCACAAACCTGAATCTGGAAATCACAGTGCCTTGGTTCATACATTATTTATTAAAGTTGAGTTTCCCAACCTTTTCGCCACTTTTGGGTATGTGGATTTCAACTCCCAGAATGCCACATCAGAGTGACCATTGGTAAAGTATCCTGGAGGTTGAAGTCCACACACCTGGAAATGGTGGAGATTGGGAAATGCTGGTTTAAGCCATGGTTTACTAATTATGAATTATTAAAAGTTGCTTGGCTGGATTAAACACAACCTATTGCACAATAAATGCTGGAACCACAATGCCTGGGTTCATCACCACTTTATACCATGGCTTCCTGAATAAATTCACAGACTAAGCTAAACTGAGCTGGGCAATCCTTTTGGACATATCTTCCTGAAGCGCTGAACTCTGATTCCTAACGGGCATGGTGCAATGATTGCTTCTTTTAACAGATTAATGTAAAATTATAAATCCCTGCAGAGAGAAGTCTAGCTTCCCAGCAAAAACAACAACAATAATAACAAAAATTCTCTTTAAACACCAATCTTAGTCACTTGGACAGCCGCATGCTCCAATTATTTTCTTGTAATTTGGGCCGAGTCCCCATTTTAAGGAAGTTGAGGACAGCAGACCTCAAGCTGAATTTTTACAAAGATCGTGATAGAGGCAAGATTTGAATTAGGACCTTCAGCAATCAGGCCCCGGAGGAGACAAAACACGACTTCTCCAGGCCTGCCTCCTGGACTGTAATATCACCCCGGGAAAAATTATTTTCTGTCATTTTGTAATGGTGGTTTCTGCTAAATTTAACATAAAATTCGAGTTCATTACTTCGGCATTAGACAGGCTCCAGAATTTGCCCGCAGGTTAATGGATTTCTCCTGGGGATGAAAGTGCCATTTTTCAGCGGGCAGCGATGACAAGCAGGGCAAAGGGTGAAGCCACCCCTGGGGAGACGGAGGTCTTGGGAGGGGGGGGGAACTCTGGATCTCAGCCCGCACGGCCGGTTGGGGTGGAGGTACAAGCCGACAAGAAGACAACAGCAAAACAAGAATCATCCGTATCCCCTTGAGCATCTTAAGGCTATTAATTTTTTTTAAAAAAAAAATCCATGTTCCAAGTGTGCCCACCAAGTCGTTTGTGCGCTGGTTTATGGGAAGCGGGATGACAATGCCTTATAAATGCCTTATATTTAAACAATACAAAATTATTAACTGGAAAAAAATACTGAAGGAAAAGGAAAATTTAGATAGTTTACACAAAAAAGCCCTGGATGAAAAATTAGATTTTCGATGGGCCCCTAAAAGACACAGCGGCCTCTCAAATTCCTGGCACAGAGCTTGCAGGGCTACTGCCCCCCCCCCAAGCCTATTGCCAGAATAACCGTCAACTGACCCGGTCAGTTTCAGCTCACGCAGCAAGTCCAGATCTGAAACGAGCCCTTTCAGTTTTCTGTGATTGAGAGTCCTAGCATGTCAATTGCTAAACTCTGAAAAATGATAATATAGGCGTAAATTTTGAAGGGGTTGGGAGACACACCCAAGGTTTGGAGAACAACCTGTGAGAGATTTGGGCATCCGTGCCACGTTTGACCGATAAACCACAAACCGAAGCAAATTTTTATTGTTGTTTAGAGCAGTATGTGAAAAGTTGGAGAATTCAGGGTGAGGGACCACAGAATCCTCTCCCCAACCCCAAAATGAACACCATATGTGAGTGCGCATGAATAATTTACATTTAGAAACCACCTCCCTCCCAGCTGTTTAATCCTCCTTATTTTGCTCCTGGGGGGAAAAGAACTGCATTACGAAAATAATTCATCAAACATAAACCCGTGTTCTCAGCCAAAGTGTGCTACACAACATCTGAGTTAGTAGGTGAGTTTGTAAACATGTGCATACCTTATGCAACATTGCAGTTCATTTTAATGCCCAATGCAACACAGCAGCTAATTTTAACACCCAATGCAACATTGCCTAATGCAGCATTGCAGTTCATTTTACTCCCAATGCAACACTGCAGTTCGTTTTAATGCTCAATGCAACATTGCACCTTGTTTTCACGCCAGGCCAAATCCTGGCCAACTCTCCCCCCCTCCCTACATATCCATCAGGACCTCAATCTCTCTTTTCTTCCATTTTATCTTTTTTTTTCCCTTGCCTGCGGGCATCTTGCCATTTGCTTTTTATAAACGCTGCTTTTATTCTCTCTAAGCCCACATTTATTGACCTACATCAACTCTTCAAGGGTTGGAGGGAGAGATCAGGAGCCTTCTATGAAATGCGTTTTTTTAGGAAAAAAAACCTTAAAAACAAAACCCAATGACAGAAAATTTGAAGGAGAGGAGAAGGAAGGAAGATGGATATTAATTTGGGAAGGAGATCAGAGAGGCGAGAAGCAAAATGTACAGATGGGGAGGGGGGGCGCCCAATTTAAAGAGCAAAAAATGCCTTCCTGAGTTTGGACTTCTGATTTAACAAGAGAAGGAAAGGCAGTCAGGAGGTCTGGCTCTATTAATAACCCAGAACAACCGAATGCCAGCTCGGAGAGAAGACAGACGCATCACACACTGAGGCACAGCTGGAAAAAAAATGCTTCTGGGCCTCCCACGGCCCCCAAATGGATGGCAAGCGCATCTTCTTAACAGCCTAATTCATGCTCTGCTCAGGGAGCAGAAAATCTCCGTAGTTAACCAATGCTACTAAAGCATCTGATGGCGTGACCCAGATGGAGGCAGAGGCAGCTGTGAAGAGACCGCAAGGGGAGGCCGCGTCCTCTGCAACTTGGGGGCTTGGGAGACGGGTGGACTTCGACTCCCAGAATTCCCCGGCCAGCACAGCTTGAGGGTCCACCCATCTTCCAAGTTCCCACGGTTGAGAAAACACCGGCCTAGGCTTTCTGAATTTTACTCATGTTAAGTTCGAGTCAGAGAAGACAGTGCCCCCTTCCTCGATGCTCTCTGAGCTTGGCGGTTTTCTTGCGGACATTTCATTACCAAACTAGGTAACAACATCAAGTGCTAGAAGGGGGAGAGGAGGTTGCTGACGATGTAGCCTAATTTTGGTAATAAAACATCTGCAAGGAAACAACCAGGCGCAGGGAGCTCATTTCGACCCCTGAGCTACAAATATTCCCCTTTAGAGAGAACGATGCCAAGGGAGCGTAAGAAGCCTAAGAAGTGCTCAATCTGGGAATTCTAGAACAAACTGATTGACATTTTGATTTGGAGGTTCTAGACCTGCGCAAAGAGGCTCCCCTGCTGGTTCTCAGCACCCCGATACAAGCACTGTTCTCCGATTGTTGGAGAGAAGGCCGGGGACTTAACAGTAGCCCTTGACTTACAACCAAAATTGGAGGGGGCAAAATATCCGCGGCTAAACAAGGCAGTTGTTCAGCCAAGTCACGCCTGAATTGCTGCAGTCGCTAAGTGAATCCTGTGGTTTCTAAGCCAACCTGTCTTTGCTTTTCGAAAGCCAGCTGGGGAGGTTGCAAATGGTGACTCAGGGATGCGGTCACCGTCGTAAATACATGCTGGTTGCCAAGGCCTTAAAGTTTTTGTTCACATGATGGGGGGGAAACACTGTGACAGTCGTAAGTGCGAGGATCAGTCGTAAGCTGCTTTTTTCAAGGCTGTTGTAACCTTGAACAGTTACTAAATGAATCATAACTTGAGGACTAGCTACCCAAAAAGATTAATTTAGAACCTGTGTTCATGTAACATGCTACGTTGGTTGCTCCGTGGTTAAAAGCAGAATTTGCTGGCTAGCGCAGCTCTGCTATTTAATCACAGCGGCAAAGCCACATTATGAGATCTCTACAGAGCGAGGAGGAGACCCCATGTATTTAAATGGCCTCTGGTCCCCCCTTCCTTTAAAAAAAAAACCCTCCAAATTCTGGCTTCCTTTCAGCCCCATGCTAAAATATGAAGCACACACAGCCTAAAACCCAGTTCTGACTCCAGGGAGGACACTAGCCGTATGTTGGCCATATGGCTGAGCATTCAGTACAGATCAAGGGTGAGGTTTATGTGCCGCTCGGCCAGCGCTGTGCCAAATTGCCAAAAAAGGTGACAGTTTTTAAAATATCAGACTGTTTCTTAAAAGGGGAAGTGCGTGCGGAGAGGTGTTTTTCTTCTCTTTAAAAAGAAAAAGGAAATAACAATCCTAAAAGCACAAACATTGGAAGCATGAAATAGACTAACCAAAACCAGAGACTGTCACCATTTTATGTCAAGAGGGCCTATTGTCTGAATGAAAAAAGAGAGGCTTTATAAAATAATAAAACATAACGCGGCTGTGGCTGGGGGATTCTGGGGGTGGAAGTCCACCCATCTTAAGGCATGGCTGGCTGGGGAAACTAGGAAGCAATTTTCTCAATGTGTTCCTCTTGCAAACACTAATCGTCCTTCCAAACATCTGCCTCTCTGGCTGAGATGGCTGCCAAGCTGCATATTTCTAGAAAGGTTGCCGCCAGCCCCCCCCCATCGCTCCCAACCAGGATGAGTTCTAATCAAACCTATGTGGGGTTCCGAACTAAACCATGGTTTCTCACGAGCCTTTCTGACTGAAACCTCCTCCTTCCCCCTTTCCATGCACAATGGAGGTTTAAACAACAAGCAGTCCTCGATCTATGACCACAATTGAGCCCAAAATTTCTGTCGATAAGTGAGACCTTTCTTGAATTTTGCTCCATTTCCTCTCCTTCCTGCCCGCTGCCTCTCCCTTCTTGCCACAGCTGTTAAGGGAATCGCTGCAGTTGTTAGGTTGGTGGCACGGTTACTAGATGTGAAACACAGCCGTAAGTCCCTTTTTACAGCGCCATCATAACTTCGAACAGTGACTAAATGAACTATTGTAAGTTGAGGACTGCCTGTATTCGGTCTCTAGCTGTCACTCGCGCCCACTTAAGGGAGACCAAAAGAACGTGGGAAGCAAGGAGGAGAACCGGCGGCCCTCCGTGAACGCAGAAGCCACAACTTCAGCATCTTCAGCCAATCCGGCTAAACAGCGGCTGGGAAATGTCCTTCATCATGCCTGGCGGGTGACAATTACCGCACCCTCGCCTAACTGCCCCCACCCATCAGTGATGCTGGCACCATCCACCCGTCTCTCTCTCTCTCTATGGCCAGGAAGCGCCTGGGGTGGCAAAGGCTCTAAGGGCTGCTGAAGCCACCAGCTGCAAACCGTGACTTGTTAAGTGGGGTAACACGCCCTGCTGCAAACAGCTGTCAGGTGTGGTTCTGTTTAGAACTGCCAGAGCAGGCCTCGCACTCTCGCTGGCAGCTCAGAAGGAGAACAGAGAGAGACCCCCTGCTGCTCCTTGCATATGGTGTCTGCCTCCTAGGATATCCAATAGAACAGAGGTCTCCAACCTCAGTCCCTTTAAGGCTTGTGAACTTCAACTCCCAGAAGTCCTCAGCCAGCTCCAACCATAGCTGGCTGAGGAATTCTGACAATTGAAGTCCACAA
>JANHFO010006599.1:169871-188706 GCA_032468095.1 Pareas carinatus | reverse complement strand
TTTCTTTTCTTTTCTTTTCTTTTCTTTTCTTTTCTTTTCTTTTCTTTTCTTTTCTTTTCTTTTCTTTTCTTTTCTTGGTAAGGTGAAAGAACTGTGTCAATAATAAGTGGGCTATTTGAATTCTATTGTACTTATTTTTATTTGTCTGACTGCTGGAAAATTAATTCCTTAGCTAGTGACAATTTATATATGTCATGTATATTGCCAGCATACAAATATGGCAAACAAATAAGGAGATAATAAAATATGGCTCTGAAGCACAGTTTATAAGAGATGGATACCCTCTATTTTGAAAAGTTAAAGATTCAGTTGTGCCTCCCAAGAACTCCAATAAGAACAACTCAGGATACAACTTTGTCAATGACAATTGTTTTAGACTGACAGGGTATTTAGAATAAAGATGAGTAACCTGTTCATGGCTGGGAGCTTCCTTTAGTGGCCTCATCTGAATGAATGCTACAGTAAGTGAGGCCAAGTAATGCAGCTGGGTGAGCCTATGATTTTCTGTTTTTTTTCTGATAAAGATATATTTCAAGGAATGGACAACTTCAGGCTTATTTTAGCTTTTTACTATAGTTCCCCATCTTCAAGTAAAGGTAAATTGAAATTTGTGGTGTAGTTTAGATGACTTGTATGGAATCCTTGGGCTTTGTGCATCCCTGATTTAAAAGATGACACAGAATAGACCTGGATTCAGTGTGGAAAGCCCTTGAGTTTCTTTTCTGACCATTAGTTGCAGTGTGAAACCTGAAGTCTGAAGACTACTTATGTTGGTGTCCAGCTGGTATCTTCATGGTAAAATTTAGAAAACCCTGGAAAGGCAGCCAAGCCATTCTTGGCTTCTTAGACTAGAATTATTACAGGTCAAACTCTGGGGCAATTGAAGGTCTCAGGAATTTGGTATTCTTTTGCTAGGTCTTGCCTTGTTTAGAATATCAGCATTGCTTCACAGTTCATTGATTGTAAACAAGCTCTACACCAGAATAATCTACAAATAGTTTTATAACACATTTTTTTCTTCTTAGCGGTTTCCTGCAAGTTCACTTTTTTTCAGATCAATCAAGTGTTGAACTATTAGTTTCAAATGAACTGACCTACTAGCTTGTCACCCAAGTCTGACATCATGGACTGCTAGAGACTGACTGGCCCAAAGTCACTCAAACAGGTTTCATGCCTAAGGCAGGACCACATTATAACAGGCAAGTTAAAAGAATAAGAAAGTATTTGATAAAGAATCCATATATTTGGTTCATAAAAAGGAACTAACTGTTTTTATTTTCTTTGTGTTTAGCATTTTATTTCTGTATACTAAGAAACAATCCAATAATTTGTTTCATCTCTCCTTTTAGCTTTGCTCAATTAAGAAATGGCTGGATTATATGCACTGTATGAAACCCTTATTAATGAACATTTGATGGCTGAAAAATCAACTGCCTTTGACCCTTTCCAATTTACTTTCTTCCCCAAAGCCAGTAGACTTTGCCATAAGTGCAAGATTCACATTTTTATTTTCAGAAGCTGCTCTCCACAATTTTTGTACTACTCTTTGACATCCTTCTTCAAAGCTACATTGGAGATCTACAACGGAGCTATTTACTGTACATTTCTAGGGGAGTCCTTTAAATCTCTTTTGGATTAACCCTCAAAACTTAAAACTAATGAAACTAACTAAATAAGTCAAAGGCATTCTTCAGAACTATTTAAAGATCAATTGGGGATTCTTGGAAGATAATACTGAACGAGAAACAGTATTAATATAGCCACCCTGATGTCTGCAATTATGTGCTGCCATCTTCCCCATCTTGTTGGTCTCCAAATGCAAGTCTGTTGATTGGGAATTATGGGAGCTGTGATCCCACCTAGAAAGCAGTAGGTTTTGCTTTGTATTAGCCTCTCAAATATCTATCAGAAGATATGGATAAAATTATTGTGTCAATGGTGGCACCAAAATAATGTGATCCACATGGTAAGCAGGCCACACTGAAAATTTTTCTTTCAACTCCAACAAAATATATTTTTCAGTGGACTTTTTGGAGCTTGCTTTAAAAACAATTCCCCTTATTGTTAAAGTTCAATGTTAAATTTTTATGTTTTCGGTACACCACCCTGAGTCCTTCAGGAGAAGGGCGGTATATAAATATAAATAAATAAATAAATAAATAAATAAATAAATAAATAAATAAATAAATAAAATAAATATCTGTGAAAATGAACACTTAAATGCTGAAGATCATCTGACTCATTTTAAGGACCAGGAGAACTATAGATAACTGTTTCTGGTATTTTGTCCCTCCTATAGGATATATAGTTAAGAAAGCCTTGGTTCCTTCATCCTGGACTGGAAAGGATGTAAACTGTACGGGAGTGAACACACTGTATAGATAGATAGGATTGTCAAGTGATCAAGGTTGGAGATGTGAATGAAGATATCCATAGATAGGCTGGAGAAAGTTGACTGAAAACAACTACCTAGTTTGTATCCCAGTTGGTCTACAGATGTTTACCATAGCAGCTTACAAGCTTAGTAAATTGCTGACCTCTTCTATTTGTTGTAGTGTTGCTGCTGTGCTAAACTGTTCTTCTGCAGCTTTCAGTCTAGTAAGAATGAGATGACATGAGCAGTTGAGTCCTTTCTGACCTTTGAAAGCTGCTGATTCTGGCCTAGATCTTCAATCAAAACAGCTCTTTGTTCATAGACTACTACTCTGCTAAGCCACCTGTCTGCTTCCGGATGCCCAGGTTTAGCATATATGTAGTGTGATGCCCAGTGTGGAATGGGGGGGGGTGATACTAGAAAGTGAAAGGAAGCATTGTAAATAAAATGCTGAAATTAAAAAGTGCCATGATTTTTTTAAATTTTCTAATAACATTTTCTATTCTTGATGGCATGTTGAACACAGAATTTCCAACTGAAAATATTTAGAATTCTTTGTACATAAATTATAAGTTACCTGGTACTGCAGACAGAGGGGGAGAGAATGAAAGGCAGAGGGAAGGAGAGGGAGAGGGAAATACATAAAATGAGTTAGCATACATATACAGTTATAAAAGCAGATTAGTAAATCAGAATTTTTTGTGGGAGCTTTTAGTCATAATTGCATTTATTTTGCTTTGAAGTTGTTAGGATCAGATTTAATATTGAGAATAGCAACTTAGTATGTAACTTGAAATTTATTTAAGTTGTCATTGGTTTATCTTTCTACTTTGATTATATTTATGTTCTTATATTCTGGAAGCTCAAGGCAATGCATATGAAAGTCTCCCCTCAGTTTATCCTTGCAGCAAACCTGTGTGTTATATTAGGTTGAGAGATGGCAACTGGCCTCAAATTATCCAAGTAAGCCTATTACCCTATATCGTCTGGCTTTTGGGGTTTTAACTATTTGTTTTATTTGGTTCTTATCACAGCAGGTGGCAGTATCTAGATGATCTTAGCTGATCATTAAAAAAAATCCAAGCTAGGATAAATCTAGTTAGTACTCGGATGCTATCAACACAAGGGCTACAGGCTAACCTAAAAAATTCAATGCTAAACTTTGATAGCATTGCCAAGTAAACTACTCCAATGTGTTTATGTCGTCACCAAGTATTGAGTCTGACTTCAGAGACTCTTTACCTCCAACTTTATACAGTTCCTAGCACAATTTAGCACATTATATATAGTAGCAGAACAGTCGTTTTTTGAAGTCCTGAGCTGCTTTATTAGTATCACTGAAGCTACCAATATTGAAAACATCATAAAGAGTACTCTGCATGTTTGTGTGGACATGTACAATTGTAAATCAACTTAATTTCTATGTTCTTTTTGGCATATTTATTTATATCCCACCTTTATTGTTTTTACAAATAACACAGTGAGCATCAACACAGCATCCTCCTCCTATTTTCCTCATAACAACAGCCCTGTGCAGTGTGTTGGGCTGAGAGAGAGTGACTGGTCCCAGGTCATCTCGCTCGGCTTTCGTGTCTAAGGCACCCAATTCACACATAGGGACTCCCTTAAATCAATTTAACATATTTTTCTGTCGGTAATTTTCTAAGATGCTGTTGCAAAGTTTTTTGCAACAGTGTGTAAGATATGCAGGGTGTTGTTATATAACATTCTCTCTCACACTCTCTCTCTCTGTACCTCAGTGTTCTAAACCAGAGGTCTCCAGCCTTGGTCCCTTTAAGGCTTGTGAACTTCAACTCCCAGAATTCCTCAGCCAACTATGGAAGTTGAAGTCCACAAGCCTTAAAGGAGGGACTAAGGTTGGAGACCTCAGTTCTAAACTACATCTATTTTCTCACTAGATTACCTCTCTCTACTTTCCTTTGGGAAAATCCTCTTTCGCCTGAAACAAAGAGTACAGTGTCTGCTACCTTGGTTCTCAGTTTCAAACTACTTCTACCGTACAGATCCATCAGGAAATTTTGTTCCAAAACTATATTTTAGTCCCTGCTTTGTGTTAAATATCCACATGAATTATTTTCTTGCTTGAAATATTTCAGTTGACTGTGGGGGCATAATGCATTTAAAATAGTTCCTGATTCTAAGTGAAGCTGTATGGACAAGTTTTAATCTTTTAGAACATTGATATCAACAACATGGTTATAAGATGCCTATTGCTTTCAGGTAATAAAGATGGGTTACAGCAGTTGGTTGAACAACTTCATCCAGGCAGTAGTAATGAATGGAACAACATCAGACTGGAAAGAGGTATCTAGTGAGATTCCATTAAAAAAAACAGTTCTGAATGTAGTGTAGCTATCTTCATTTAACTACTTAACTGAGCACCCAGAGTTTATATCTTAACCAATTGGAAATAGTTTGAAATTTTTCCAGCTGCAAACAGCAGGCCAGCAATTCTGTTCTGGGCTATATTTAAAGAAGTAAATTATTTAATAAATTTTAAGTAGCAGAGCTGACAATGCCCTTTAGGCTATCTTGGTATGCTTCAAGAGTTGGCATTTTTGAAAAGACTCCGGAAGATGAGCACACATATAAAAACCCTTTTGATCTTCTGACTAACAGGACATTTTTGGCTCTTCAACTAAGTTCTGAAAGAATATTCTATACATACTAGTGCTACAGTCTTGGAGTTAGCTGTTTGCTTATTAACTCCTTGTCTCTTAGGTAGTTGTTGGAGCCACAGCTAGTGCTTTCCCTTTATAAAAAATGCTAAAAGGAAACAGGCATAATTTGGGATGTGGAAGACTTTGTAATTTATTATGTTTAATCCATTAATTAAATTTAACCTTACTGATCCAAAGAGAATTTTTCTTAACCTAATAGGATGCCGTGTTTCTTAAGTATTTACATTATTATAGCCAGATAAGATTTTAGCTAAAATTATGTGAATCTTCTTGCATTTTATGTTCCTAATGTGTAGAGTGGAACATAGAAACTACCACTTTTTTACAAATGGGAGTGTACCTTTAAAAAGTACCATTATTCAAAATACTGAGTTAAACATAGATTTAGTTACAGCGAAGAATGGTAATGGCTAACTTGTCCATTTGATTCCAACTCTGCCTATTCTAGACATGACTAAGTCCAGATCTGATCCATTAATTTAAAAATTATAATTGTTGATATATATTAGTATATATGGTAGCATCTCTAATTCAATGAGACGTTTTCTGCTTAGAAACCAATTTTTTCTATTCTGCATTTTTCTGGCAGATGTGTCAGTTTCATTCCCGCTGAGGCAGTCAGAACGGATGGTAAGCAATGTAATAGTTCAGACAAATTAGGTGTGCTTGGTATGTCCTATTCCATGCATATTTTAAGTTAGTAAATGTTTTCTAATAAGAAGAGCGGTACAGTGAATGTAAACTTTACAACTCAATTGATTGAGGCTTTTTAAAAAACTGGATAAAATAACTATTTGAATGGATATCTTCATTTAACAAATAGTTCAGTTGCAGAGGCAGAAATTTAAGGAAGATTAAAACTACATTTCCATGAGATCCAAACACCACAATGAGACCGGAATGCTATTTTATCAATATTCCGCATTCAAATGCTAATCATAGTTAAATGGTGATGAAAGTAACTTTTTTGTTTTGTTTTCTGGAACTATAAATCTATTTTGCTCACAATGTTAGAATTGTCAAAAGGTAGCATATAGATTCAAAGGAATGTAAATGAATGAGTGCATACAAAAAGTAAAGGTATATAACTTTCGTCAGAAATAATATCCGGGCAAGGTTTTGTATTGAATAATTTTTAGGAAGATCAATTGAACCCATTAAGAGAAAAATCCTGAAGTAATTTCCCCATTATAGAAATGTTCTATAGGTGTTTACCTCTTTGACATCAGAACAGGAAGGTGATTTACTTGTATGGATATTGTAAGGGGACTGGCGAAGACCTCAGAACTGTAGGCCATCTTTCTGTCGCTAGCAGCAAGACCACTTTTCTTGACTGCAATCCTAAACGTACTTACTGGATTTTAAGTTCTGTTGAAGATCACATTTGACTACAATCCCGACAGCTGCAATGGAGGCCAGAGTTTGTCAGACTGTCAAACCTGACACTTGGAGGGCAAAAGGTGCATAAGAATTTGACTTCCTCTGGCTGCTACGTGGTAGACAGAGGAATTAATTGTAGAGGACTAACCAAGCAGGCCTTCAGTGAACCACTCATATGATGAGGCTTGAAGATAAATTACCAGCTTTTCTAGTAGGCCACGTTTATTTGTTGATAAATCTCCAGGTTTGTTGGGATATAAATATTAGAGCAGAAGAATACAAATCAATCTAGTAATTTACAAATTTTGATGTCTGAGCATTCTATAACTGTACAGAATTACTAACCCAAATGACTAAGCTTATTTTGACATAAAATTAACAAATGTGTATCAGGTTAGAGAAATTGGCCAGAGTAACTTCAACAGTAAGATGGGCGATGCATAACTTAATTAATAAAATAAATAAATTTACTGATATATAAATTAGGATGCAATACTAAACACATTCATTGAACTCAGCAAGATTTTGTTTGAATGCCATGAATCAATGTTTTCATTTCAAATGCTAGATTAATTCTGAAAAAAATAATGTGATTTTTTCAACTTTTGTTGTTAAACAGAGTTTGTGGATGCACTTAGATGTTTGCAATGAGCACTGTGGCTGGCATGCCCCAGTGTTTTGGATACCAATGCATAGAAATCCATAGTAAACGAATTTATCAGAAACGAACGTCATGAGCATAGTGGTCCCGTTGGGGGTTGATACAGCAGAAACATCTTATTTGGAAATGGCTGCAGGCTCAGAGTAAGTATCATAGCATTACAGCAACTTTGTTTTCCTATTGTGTTACGTTGTATTCATTGTTAGCATGCAGTATTTGTTACCAAATATCAGTAGATTTACTTTCTGCACAAAGTCAGTGTGCAGAAGGACTAATCTACATTGAATTTTTTTCAAAATAGATGAATCAGATTTTTTAAAAAATACTTTCTTAAAAGTTCGAACTTGGTTAACTTGGTAATTTAAATATGTTCTAGTATAATTATAGTGTGACATTTAAGAATAGATTTTTTAGAATATTAACAATTCATATTTTAAAACAAGTTTGTTCATTATATTTTTCATGAAGAAGCTTTATATTTTATTTCTGGGTTTTTTGGGGTTACCAAGAATTATATGTTCTAATAGAAATTGGAAGAAGGTGAATTTCTGGATGCTGGTACATCCAAAAGGATAACTTGCAAGAACTTTTCTGTTACAATAAACATGTAAGAATCCACTTTTGTGGGAACTTGTGGAACTACACTTAGGCTACCACTAGAGGTCACTGATGAAAATTATCCAGGTTTCAGATACTGTTAACATATGGGATGACTCCTACGTCTCATATGTGATCTCAGTAAGGATTATTGATGCTAATGTACTCTCTGCCTTGCAGTCACTTTTGTACAGCTGTGTTGTGTTGTACAACATTGTCTGCGTTATTAAAATTCATACAGTGTTCACTTGCTAGCATGTGTGCTTCATTGGCAATTTGGTGTGAGTGACATAAGCAACATTTTCCCAGTTTCTTCAATGGTTTCCTTCAGAGTGTTTCTCTGTGATGTGTGATTGCATTGTACACATTTTCATAGTTGTTATATAGTCAGCATTAATAAGCAAGAGAGAAATGCATCAGGAGCCATTGAATGTGAATGGTAATATTTTGCCACCTTTCTTTCTTTTCAGACCTGAATCTGTAGAAGCTAGCCCTGTGGTAGTTGAGAAGTCAAACAGTTATCCACACCAACTATATAATAGCAGCTCTCATCATTCACACAGTTACATTGGTTTGCCTTATGCGGTATGTTCTTTTTTTTAAGTCTTTATTGTAGGAAACTTTTTAAGTTTCCAGACATTTAATTGTGTTTTGGCTAAATAGCTCACTGATATATTCTGACTCTCAATATCACTATAGAAGAAGCTGGTTTCAATGATTCTTAATATTTTTTTATCTCAAATTCTTCTACTATTGCTGCTGTCATTTTTCTTTCTTAAGCAACATTGCTTTTATTACTGTTTTTACTAAATTTTCTTGAATAATAGAATTGGACTTATAAACTTGAAACTAAAGTTATGATAGTATTGCCCTTGACCACCCTGATCTTATAAAAGTAGCCCTATAGTAATTAAAGCAGGAGCTCTGATCCGTAGAAAAGAACCAGTTCTGCCTTATTTGCCATTACGCTTCCTTTGATTATGCCCTTAAACAATTTGCACAGGTTACATTTTCTTTTAAAATGTCTTCACACGGCAAAGTTTTCATATAGTAACATCTCCAGGAGCATGTAAAGAAATCAGCAAGTTGAAGCACTGAGAGTAATAAAATCCATTCAAGTCCCATTTTAAACATGTATTACTGCTATATCTTGTGTTCAAATATAATTTGACGCACTTTTCTTGACTGCTTTATCGTTACACAATCACCTGAACTGCTTGCTTTAATATAGCATCTTATAAAATTGTTGCTTGGAGTGATGAATTGATAAAGTAGGCTTTTTCCTTCTCTAAGTAAATACTCCCCTAAACAATTATTATAACTATGTAGAAAAGATGGAAATTTTAATCCTGCATTGAAGGATTCATCTTCTGCTTAAATGAAATTAGTGTTTATACTGAGAAAGAAAATGTGCTTTATCTGGTACTCTTAACATTCGATCTGAATAAGTATCTACGTTGTATAATATCATAATTGAAGAATCCTAGTTTGTGTTTAATCTTATCCAGCAACATGCTTTGTGATGCCTAACTATTTCCCCTCAATGTAAATATTAATAATCAAATTTTGTTTATTCAGGATGGGTAAGAAACCATTATTATAAAACCTCTTAACAGTAGTGTCAAAATGAATAAAGTAATATGCATTTACTTTTTAAAAGAATAGTAAATATTACTTAATGCTAACTCGCTTCAGAGATTTTAAAAATATATTTGTTTATATTATTCGTGAGTGAAGTTGAATTGGTGGGAGAAATTTTGATAAAGTCAGATTTATAATTGTATGCATAAATGCAAAAAAAAGATCTTATGAAAAGATGGATGATTTTATGTAACAAATTTTTCCAGGACCATAATTATGGCGCTCGTCCTCCCCCAACACCCCCAGCATCGCCACCTCCTTCAGTTCTTATAAGCAAGAATGAAGTAGGCATATACACTGCTCCAAATTTTGATGAAACATCCAGTGCTACTACTATCAGCACATCTGAGGATGGAAGCTATGGCACTGATATAACTCGGTGCATTTGTGGATTCACCCATGATGATGGCTATATGATCTGTTGTGACAAATGCAGGTAAAGTAGTATTCCAAAATGCTTGTTCTCAGTACTGCTACTACCAGCCCTGCTGGTCCTCTGCTTGCTCAGTGAGATTGCCTTTCTTAACATAGTATGTTAGGCAAATGTGCCAATAATATAAGCCCCCACCATTTTGTCATTGTGTTGGCCATCCTTTTGCTGAAAGGATGAATAGATGAGGTTATAGGCCTATCAAGTCAGCAGAGACGCTCTGCAAGCAGGGATCATGCTGAGGATCATAACTCAGAACTCACTGCTAACACCACAGTAGAGTGAGCGGGAGGCACTTGGTGATAAGTAGCTAGGAACTGTGGCAGCTCAGTGGCTAGAATGCAGCATTGCCGACTGACTCTGCCCACTGCCAGGAATTTGATCCTGACCAGCTCGTACTTGACTCAGCCTTCCATCCTTCCAAGGTTGGTTAAATGAGGACTCAGACTGTTGGGGGCCATAGCCTGACTCTGTAAACGGCTTAAAGAGGGCTATAAAGCACTATGAACCGATATATAAGTAAGCATATTGCTAATGAACAAAGCTTGTTTTGTGGAATCTTGGTTATTAGCGTCACTTGTATAATTCTGAAGGTGCTGGGTGACTGACAGACATGGTCAGAATTAAATTAAAATCTCAGCACGTTAATGGAAAATCTGATGGTGATATAACATGTGTATTAGCAGTAACTTTCTTTTGAACTTTTTTTTTAAAAAAACACACATTAGTGAAACTTCAGATGGAAAATGTGGGTTTTATTGGAGAAACTCCAAAAAAGTATCCGTACACACTTTTAACTCCTTTTCGGTCAGAAAGAAACTTTCTGAATGATCATATTGTTAAAAATGAAGAATAGGCAAGTGCACGAAAGGAAAAAAAAGTTTGTACCTAGCTTGGAATAAAATCCCATCAGAACATTCTGTCCAAGCAATGGGAACTTGAAACAATCTCATTGCTGTTATCTTTTGTCCTAGGGGACCATGCCGAGTGCCACCTTCTATCCCACCTACAGATGAATTAGCCAGCATAAAACAAAGCAAACCTTTTAAAAATTACCAGAGCAAACAAAGGAAACAACAGTTAAGAATGGCTTTTGCAGTCTGAACTGCTTTCACAAGTAGCAACAGAATGAATCGAAAAGGAAGCAGTAGCAATGTATTCACATTAATAAAGCCCATGAACCACAGCAAAAATATATTTTTCTGGCGGTTGGTTTAATGCTTCTTCCAAACAAGCATTCCCAATGCTCATATGTAGCTTTTGCCAACCTACCTGTAGGTTAAAACATACTAACAAAGTCTACACACTATAAACTCAAATGTGATGTTCTGTCTGAAAATAAAAGCACAACACATAAACAGCCACATTGCTACCTTTTTCATAACAAATTGTTTAAAACAATAGTAAAAGCAGCTAGGCAAAGAGATATATAGACATGATTCTGCCTTATCCCAGCCCTGATCAGTTAGCTTTGGCCAATGGCAGAGGGTTGAAACTTGTGGCTGCTGTTTATCAGCTAATGCTTTCTTCAAGGCTTTGTGACTTTAAAGGAATACCAGAAACAAAACAAGCCACGTGCAGGCTATCCAAACACTCAAAGGAGAGTAATGTAGCACATCTTCCATCGTTTAGAGGGGAGATTATTTGAAACAGCAATAATAGAACACTCCCTGCATTTTGCATATCACTATTTTAAGCGATAGCCGATATTGGGAAAATAATTTTCTTCGGTCACAAGGAAACGTGAATGAACTATGTAAACCTTGAACAGTACAATAACACTGTACTCTCTCCTTTTCTTTAAGTGTTTGGCAGCACATTGATTGCATGGGGATTGATAGGCAACATATTCCTGACACGTACCTTTGTGAACGTTGCCAGCCTAGGTGAGTGGTACATAATTGAAAATATATTATTTTTGTTGGCATGTGATTTCAAACATGGACAGAATATGAGCCAATGAAGGTAAAGCTCTCCATTTTATTCATATATTTAAATAGTATATTAAAGGTGGCATTCAGTAAAAGGGATGCCTCAAATAGTCCTTTTTCATGATATTTGAAGTAAAGAAGATTTGATATTTATTATTGTTAAAAGTTACCTTTATCATTTACTTTACTTCATTTTATGATTAGAATAAAAGAATCATCATTTTCATACAGATATATTACTTATGCATATGGCTAACCTGTATTATGGGTTAAAATGTGATGACAGAATAAAACTCTCTAATCTTTCCTTTTATGTACTGTATCTGGCATTGACATTGTGCCAGGATGTGGCGCGTGTAACCATGATTTACTGAATATACTTCCTCTGATTCTGTTCACACAATATTTATTTTTATTTTACTTATTTATTTAGTCAAGCATATATGAGAAAAGCAAGTATAAGTAGGAACGTACTATATATAGGTATACGCTGATGCATAATAATAAATGAGTATGAACATATGGGAACAGTAGGACAGGTTCAGTAGGCACGTTGGTGCGCTTATGCACGCCCCCCCTACAGACCTCTTAGGTATGGAGTGAGGTCAACGGTAGCTAGTTTAAGGCTAAAGATTTGGGGGCTTGTGGATGTGACAACAGTGTCAGGTAGTGAGTTCCAGGCATTAGCCACTCTGTGGCTAAAGTCGCATTTTCTGCAATTGAGTCTGGAGCGGTTCACTTTGAGTTTGTATCTGTTGTTAGCCAGTGTATTGTTGTAGTTGAGACTGAAGTATTTGATCATAGGTAGAACATTGTAACAGACAATTTTGTGTACAAAGCTTGGGTCAGACCGCAGGCGGAGAAGCTCCAGGCTTTCTAGATCCAGAATTTCAAGCCTGGTGGCATCAGGTATTCTATTGCGGGCTGAAGAATAGAGTATTCATCTCATAAATCTGCCAGAATTTCCAAAAAACCAAAAAAACTCATAGTGCAGTACAGGTAGTCCTTGACTTACGAACACAATTGAGCCGAAGATGTATGTTGCTAAGTGAGACATTTTAAGTGAGTTTTCCCTCATTTTATGACCTTTCTTGCCACAGTTGTTAAATGAGTTACTGCAGTTATTAAGTTAGTAACACGGTTGTTAAGTGAATCTGATTTTCCCATTGACTTTGCTTGTCAGAAGGTCATAAAGGGGGGTCATGTGACCCCGGGACATGGAAACCATCATAAATGTGAGTCAGTGTGCCAACTGTCCAAATTTTGATCATGTGACCATGGAGATGCTGTAACAGTTGTAAGTGTGAAAAATGATCATAAATTACTTTTTTTAGTATAACTTTCAGTTGTAACTTTGGATGATCACTAAATGAACCGTTGTAAGCTGAAAACTACCTGTATAGGCACTCTGTTACTTTGTTAGAGGAAACCGACCTAGTTTGAGACGGCTTCTAGATTTGGTACATTGTCAGAAAACAAATCCTACTTTAGGGAGTTTAGTCTGTCTCTTTAAGTATAAAGCTGGAATATTAAAGTAACAAAGATTTAGTTGTTACTGCATTGCTAAGTTCTGTGTTTTGAAATTGATGCTTTCTAACAAGTATACATTTCCCAGAGCCCCTGGGGGGAGGTCCAGGTTAAAAGTTTGCTAAAAATGAATTAATTATTATAATGAACGGATACAGTCATTTTTATTTTAATTGTTTATTACATTTAATATGCATATACCAGATGTTAAATTTTTTTGATATTCCATCAAAATCTTAATATTTACCTAGTATTTCTTTTCTCCTATTTTTAAAAGGAGCTTAGATAAAGAAAGAGCTGTGTTGCTCCAGCGTAGAAAAAGGGAAAATATGTCAGGTAGGTAAAAAAATGTCATTAGATTCTAAGGTTTGTTCTTAATAATTATACTGATGTCGAGCATTCCATTACTGTTGACATCCCCCCCCTTTTTTTTTGGTCTTGCATTTTTGCTAAAAAATAAACAGGCTTTAGTAGAGTATAGATGGAATGCTTTTTATTTGCTAATTAAAAAACTGTATGCAAATAGTTCACTTGTTATGCAAATAAATTAACTATATGTTTACAGAACATCTTTTGAATATTTTCCTTGCTAAAACAAATGCACATTGTTTAAATTAACTAAAACTTTAAAATTATTTTCTGTATTTTTAATTGTTATTATGCTTTTAATAAAAATAATAACTCAGCAGTAACTTTTGAAGGAATTTTGGGTGATGTGCCAAATCCTTATGTCTTGCTTCTCAGTTTTGCAAAAAAATGTCCTGATGTTGATATGAAGATGCTGGGGTTTGTTTGCTTTACAATATTTGACTATCAATCATTGAACATTCTGGACAGTTTACAACATAGAGAAATAAAAATACAGAAATCAGAAATCAGTTAGAACCAAATAGAATAAAATGGCATTAAGCACCTTGTATAAACCAGGGTGTGTTTTCTTATATAATTTTGCTGCAAAATGAAGTATTAGGTTTATATGCGGTTTATCCTGAAATGGGGAAATACCAAATCTGCTTATCTGGCAGTATCCTGTCTTCAGGGGTAAAAGCTGCTATAACAGTTAGCATGCCTCATCTCATAACTTTCTAGCTCAGATTTGGTTTATTTTTATTTTATTAGTGTGATTGAAAATATTGTGAAACATATTTTCCTTTAGTCGTTTTCCCCCTGAGTTGTTACACTTGGTCTAAAACCTTGTGCCCTAAATATTTTTTTTAAATACAATTGATTAAATTTACACAAGTACATGAATTTATAATTGAGATGTCATTTGGTATAAGCTATGTTCAGTATATGGAAATTTTTCAGTGCTTTTGGTAAAAATGAAGGTTTATTGAATTTAAAGAAAGTAACTATAAAACTAAAAAATTTTTGGCACTGTAGCCCATCATCTAATGAATGTTAATATTGCTAACTTCTTGTTTTCCTTTTCCATATATTTTGATAATTGTATATGCAGTTAGTAATTTAAGCAATCAATGACTTTAATGCATAGAATATTTCAGTACTGTGAGATAACTTCCTGTTTCATTTATATTTTAAAGATGGGGATACCAGTGCGACAGAAAGTGGTGATGAAGTTCCTGTAGAATTATATACTGCTTTTCAACATACACCAACTACAATTACGCTAACTGCTACACGAGTTACAAAGGTCACAGATAAGAAAAGGAAAAAAAGTGGAGAGAAAGAGCAAACCATCACAAAATGTAAAAAAGTAAGCTAAAATCTAATGCTTATTTTTTATTGATAAATTTTAAAACTGCCCATCACCCTCATGAAGGTGGTTTCATGTCAATGTCAAAAAGAAGCCGAGAGAGCCCTGTGGCGCTCCCACAAAGCAGAGGTCATGAGCTGGACTTCTTGTTCCCTATCAACACCAGTTGGACCTGGCCTTGGGGGAAGGAGGTGAACCTGCACAGAATCTGCCACCCCTCCCCCAACTCTTTAGGTTGGCAGAAAAGAATAACTTGGTGAATGGTCTTAGAGGCCACCAAGAGGTCAAGAAGAGTGAAGATGGATACACCACCTCTATCCTGCCACCGCCAGAGGTCATCCATGAGTGTGCCAATGCTACTTTGGTTCCATATCTGGTCCTGAAATGTTCCTGAAAAGGGTCCAGATCTTCCATTTCCTCGAGGATTCCCTGGAGTTACAACACCCCACCTTTCAAGGGATATTGGACAAAGGTTGTTCAAAACAGTGGGGTCCAGCAATGGTTTCTTAAGAAGGGGGCACACCAGTGCTCCTTAAACGTAGCCAGGAACAAGGTTGATGTTCAGTTGCTCAGCATTTCTTAGACACTGCAGTATCCACAATATAATCTCTGATATTTAGAAATAGAATATTAAAGAGGTGGGGGAAATAAAAACAAAGTTTGAAGGATCTCCTCACTTGATTCCCAAGAGGGGTATTAGTAACAATAACCAATCAGTACTAGAAACTGATGGATAATAAAAGAGTACAGAAATAGCACTGAGAGACAGTGGCGTTGAGATCAGGAGACAGCAAAATTGGCAGAGGAAAATATTAGCCAAGAAGTAACATTGCCATAGGAAGATACAGTCTCTTGCTGTAGCATCATTGCTACATACATCCCCACAATTTGGTGGGACTCACACTGGATTTGCACACATTGAATAATTATATTCTACTACTGGCAAAACATGTATGAGGAGAATTTATCTGCATTTTATAGGGCCACAGAAGGATTTTTGTCTTTCAAGGAAGATGAATATTTTCAGATGACGAACTTCTTCAGAGAATATTTATTTCAATCTTGTATGCTGATGTATTTCTTTTTTCAGGCTTTCCGTGAAGGTTCTAGAAAATCTTCAAGAGTTAAGGTAAAATACGTTGCTTATGTTTTTGCTAGTATTTATTTCACCATACAAAATAATACTCTCTTCACTGATTAGCGAGTATCAGAGTGTTGTTATCATGCCTGTTTTATTATTTTTAAAAGCTTTATATTTTCATATTTCTAAAACTAATGTCTGAATGTTCATAAAACATTAACACTATTGAAAATAGATGTGATCTAACTGCTATGTAACATAAAAAACCCATAGAGATGTATAAATATCTGTAATGCAATTAAGCTATTACAATAACTTGAAGGGCAGTTAATACCCTGTTTCCCCAAAAGTAAGACATCCTCAGAAAATAAGACCTGCTTACAGTTTTACCTCTGGCTGAAATATAAGGCATCCTCTGAAAATAAGACCTCCCCGATAATAAGGCCTCCTCTCCAGTGCAGCCGGAGCAGACAGGAAGTTCTCGGTGGAAAAATAAGACATCCCCTGAAAATAAGACCTAGCGCATCTTTGGGAGCAAAAATTAATATAAGACAGGTTCTTATTTTCGGGGAAACAGGGTATATTCATTATGTCATGGACGTATCCGATACAATCGGCAAACCACAATCCTAATCATAAACTGCTTTCATAATCCATTCCTAATTATACAGTACATTCATCGTGAAGAAGTGATGATGATACCGGGCTAGGAGCAGTTGGTCTCGGCTTCTCAGCTGTGGAAGCTCATTGGCGTGACTTTAGACAGATCGAAGAGCCCAGCCTACGCTCCATCCTGTACTCAGGGGGGCTTTGCCTCATAAATTTTTTTTAAAAGCCTGATAGATCCCCTGGTTTAAACCAACCAAGAGAGGGAGACCCTGTGGCTTTGTGGCCCAGACGTTAGCCTCACAGGCCATCCAGCTCAAATTTGAATCTCACCAAGGGATCTGCCTTGCTGATGAAAGCTAATCAGCCAGAAATGGCCATCCGAGATGCCCTTTCGTTCTTGGCCAGATTGTAAAACATCTTGCTGTTATAAAAAAAAAAAATGTGTCGCTTAGCGACAGGCCTGATAAAGCCCCTAGTCTGGGGCCAAAAGACAAAGGGAGGAGTTTACAGGTGCATCATCATCATCATCATCATCATCATCATCATCATAAAACCTGATAGATCCCTTGGTACAAGCCGACAAAGAGAGGGAGACCTTGTGGCTCACTGGCTCAGACATTAGCTTCACAGGTCAGGTTCAAATCCCACCAAGGGGTCTGCCTCGCTGACGAAAGCGAATAAGCTAGAAATGGCCACCCAAGACTCCCTTCCTTTCTTGACCGGCTTGTAAAAAACTTCTTTGCAGCCCAGCCCACCTCGTGGGATTGTTGTCGCTGTGAAGGTTTGAGGAAGGGATGATACAGGCAGTCCTCCACTTATGACCAGAAATGGAGCCCCAGGTTTCTGCGGCTAAGCGAGGCATTTGTTAAGCGAGTGGCGCCCCCTTTTACCAACGTTCTCGCCACAGTTGTTAAGTGAATCACCGCAGCCATTAAGTTCGTCGCACAATTGTTAAATGAGTCTGGCTTCCCTGTGGACTTGTCGTAAGGTCACAAAAAGAGGAACACATTCCTCTGGGCCAGTGCGACCATCATAAATACGAGCCAGGTTTATGACTGTTTTTCACACTTACGACCATTCACAGCATCCCCGTGGTCACGAAATTCAGACGCTTGGCAACTGGCTCCTATTTACAACGATCATGACGTCCCGGGGTCACGTGATCCCCTTTTGCGACCTTCCAACCAGCAAAGTCCACGGAGGAAGCCAGATTTGCTTCACAGCTTCATATCTCATTTAATCACTGTGGTGTTTCGTTTAATATCCGTGGCACGAAAGGTCGTACAATGGGACAAAACTCGCTTAACGGCTGTCTTGTTTAACAGGAGTAATTTTGGGCTCAGTTGTTGTGGTTGTAAGTTAAGGACCACCTGCAACTCTTGTTTCCTGGTTAACGGAAACTTCCTCATCTTTCCTGGCTGCTAAGAGACACGCTTGGTTTTGTGGGTGTCCAAGGGGTCCTTGGTGCTCTCTGAGCTTGCTGGTTTTCTTGCAGACGTTTCATGACCCAGCTAGGTAACATCATCAGTACTGAAAGGGAGGGGAGGAGGAGGAGGAGGATGACCGTGAGGTCCTTGGTGCACCCTGAGCTGGCTGGTTTTCTTGCAGACGTTTCATGACCCAGGTAGGTAACCTCATCAGTGCTTGTGGGTGTCTTTCAGACAGTGATCACCTGCATGTCCACTCTGAAGAAGAACAGGGTGGACGAAGATGCCATCAGCTGTTTGGTGGTCGGGACGGAGAACATGGAAATCCTGATTCTGGACCCCGAAGCCTTCACCATCTTGTCAAAAGTGAGGCTCTAAAGCTGACTTTTGCATCCTCTTTACAATACGGTAACCTTCTCCTTCCCTCTCAAACGTATTGACAAAAAATATTATCCCAACACATACAAAATACATCAGTCCCCGTTTGGTTGATTCTGTCTTTAAGACTGTGGAGCTTGTGAGGTTTTAGGGGAAGGGTGTTCAGCCTTGACAACTTTTTAACACTGGTTGACTTCAACTCCCAGAATGCCCCAGCCAGCTGTGCCTGACTGGAAAATTCTGGGAGCTGAACTCCACCCATCTTAAAAGTTGCCAAGGTTGGACACCCCTGCCTTAGATCAGTGTTTCTCCATCTTGGCAGCTATAAGACAGGGGGGACTTCAACTCCCAGAATGCCCCAGCCAGCCAGGGCCGGCTCG
>JANHFO010006599.1:144688-166754 GCA_032468095.1 Pareas carinatus | reverse complement strand
CAAAATTAAATAGCCTTATCTCTAACTTGGAAGTAGAAAAGTACTGAGTGAAATGGAGAATTAAAGCCAATTCAGCCACTATCAGCTGACAGTCATTTTGTGTCATGCGCAGAAGATGGAATTGAGTGAGTCTGGTCAGCCTATGACTCATTGTCAGCTTTGGGACATCTCATTCACAAATGGTTTCCCTTAAGAACAGTTCAATGTAACTAGGAGAAAATACACGTTTCTTTGATATAAAAGAAAGAACTGGCAAGAAGTGTAATGAGATTCTGTTTCAAAATGAAGCTTGCACTGTCTTCATTCCATTATAAACCTCAATGAAGCTCTCAGTCTGTATTCTGATGTGCTTATCTCTGCCAAAATGTTTCAGTCATCTATTTTATGATTGTACATATGTATTCATAAATATAATGAAAACAATGATAAGGGAATGAAAGAAAACAAGTTACATGTATACTCTTACATGTGTACATGTACTTGAAAACACATCTTTAGTTACTTGTTGGAGAATTTATGGATTGACTGAAAAGTAAGAAGCAATATTAAAATGTAAAATATCCATGATAAAGTCCTATTTGGCTTATGTTATCTTGAGATCCAAGAATTTCTATGGGCATCGAATTTAACCACCTACCCAGAAACTTCACACTCCCGATCATTTAAAATGAAGCACAGATTTGTCTGTTGTAATTGATCCAGACAATTTGTAATTGGAGAATGTTAACTCCATCCTCCAGATAGGACAATTCAAAGGGATCTATGTGACAATCTCAATTTCAGTGAGACAGATAACATTTTAGCTACCCCAGACCAAACAGTAGCATGCCTAATATGGCAGCTGTTAATTAAAAAACAGAAATACTTTAAACATAATATATATAAATATGAAAAATGACATTTATATAAATGGAGTATTTGTTTCTTATATTTTATTTATTTATTGGGTTTAGAGGTTGAATTCTTGACACTGGGTAGCTCACGGTATAAAACATGAATGTGAAAAACACATACATAGTCTTAAATTAAAAAACTGAAACCCAAAGTGAGCAATACTGTGTTTAATTAAAGGAATCTTCAAATCTCTTTGCTGCTTTGTTCATTTTACAGTCATTGCAATTTCATAGTTTTAAACACCATTGATCAAAACTAAGATATCTTAGCAAAAATAATTGAAACAAATACGCTTTTTTCAGTAATGCAATGGTATTAAAAGTCTTATAAAATAAACCCATACTTAAGTATTGAAAAATGATGTTTACTTACAGATTGTACCCAAAGCTATTTATATTTTAAACAAAGTTTGCCCCAAAAGTTATGTAGACTTTGGCTTCCGTGCTAAATGTTTTGAACTTGGGACAAACATTTGCATTCTAAAGGTTTTGCCGAACTGTTTCAGGCAGTTCGGGCAGAACCAAGCCCAAACCTGAATTGCTTAGATTGTTCTACGTTTTAGTAAAATCTAGAGAGAGAGCAAAGAGGAGGAAAAGGTCTCCATTGCCCAAACTGTCTCCACAACATCTAACATAGCAGATTTTACTGGCCTGCTAAATTTCTGATCTTCTGAATCTTCTGACCCTCCTCCTTTCAGTTACCACTGCTTATGTCCCAGCACATCCCAGTAGTTGTCTTACCTGCTCCCTTGATGTTCCCAGCATTTTTTTCTCCTCCTATCAAGACACAGACCATGGGGTCCCAGCATAGCATATTCTACCACCTTGCCTATGCCACCAAACTTCCCAATATCATTATCTTTTTCTCAAGTCTTCTTCCAATCATTTCTATCTGGAATAGAACATGCACCATTTTATTCTGTCCATGGAACCAATCAGTCCAAATGGGCATGTTTTGGTTCAGACACAATTATCCAAAACCAGCATTTGTGCACAGAATATTTTGCATATAGAATATTTTTTGCACACCCCAATTATTAGTTTGGTAGTGTACGTAAGCCTCTGTTTTCACAAAACAATAGACTTGGTGTAACAAAAAAATTGCAATGACAAAAATTGGTCTCTTTTTGAACACTTACTTCCTCTGCATTGCTGTAATTTCTGAGATGATCATCATTGGCCAAACACCCAATGCTAGGAAAACTTGGTTTGACAGAATGGCCACTATCTTAGAAGGGCTATGGAACTGTATTGTTCTTAGTATAAGCAATGCATAGTAGGATTTTTAATATTTCTTGTTGATTTTCTGAATGCTGCTTCTCCTATTTTGCAGTAGCAAATTTCAGGGATAATCAAAATCGGGATACGTAATGCATTTTAAGAAAGTTTTCATATATATATAGCCACTTAGCCCTGGAGGACCCTATCACTTGAATAGAAACAATGGTACTTTCATCATGAATAATCAATTCACTGGATGTAGTCTATATTGTCAAACGACATGGCTATAAACAGAATTGCAATGTTTTGCTGAAACAGTATATGCACAATATGCTGGTACGCCTCAGTAGCATATTGGAATGGGTACAGCACTTATTGTTTTGTCCAGTTCATTGTATGCAATTGGTTATAAATGGCTAGGAAGGTGCTAACTATTTGACTTGTACACATTTTTGAAGTACCAAGCTAATCTATCTTCAAATATATCCTGCAATATTTCTCCCCGATTCCAAGTAATGCTCCTTGTCAGTTAATTATGAGAGAATAGAGTGCAAAATCATGCCATCAAACTACGTGTCATGCAATCTATGGAAGGAATCTGCAAGCTATTTTGATAAATTTAATGTCGGTAGAAAGAGACTAAACAATAAAGGAAAAGTTACATTCTCAGCTCTTGTAATAAGAAGCATCTTTGCTTCTTTCTCTCTAGCATCAGCATGGCGCACGTGACGCACTCCTTGGAGGAATGTCCCTGCTTGCAGAGACCTTCGCCTAGATATAGGCCAATTCTCTTTTGATCAGAAGTGACACAATTACAAGAGGTGTGAGTTCCTTAGTTGTTGTGTCAGAGTACAGTAAGACTTTTTCTTAGAAAGGCATATTCCCACCCTAAGGCTATCCAAATGCAGAAAAAAATTCCCTTTACCTAAGAATCTGCATGTTGGCATTTTTGTTGAAATGTATCTTATTTGGCACCTGTCCCTTTGGTCTGGCTAGCAAATGTAAGAGACTGCATATTTCATGTGTTTTCATTCCTTCTGCCACCTCAAATCTGGCCTTTTAAATACGATGGTGTGAAGCATCTTTAAGGGAAGAGCTCCCCCACCTATTTTGAAAAG
Source organism: Pareas carinatus (assembly GCA_032468095.1). Taxonomy (NCBI): domain Eukaryota; kingdom Metazoa; phylum Chordata; class Lepidosauria; order Squamata; family Pareidae; genus Pareas; species Pareas carinatus. The sequence goes on along the minus strand of JANHFO010006599.1, from coordinate 163,522 downwards.
TTTGTCTTCATTTTCAGTTTTATAGAATTTATACATGCATTCAAGCTGTTGTCCTTTCCAATGTGTAAATTAAGATGCCTGTGTAAATATAATAATCAAATTCTGGTAATTTGCCCTTACAGGAATAAGATCAATTAGCTTTTTAAAAAGAAAACATATTTAAAATTACCAAATTCTGTAAAAGGGTACATTAGGTTTGTATCGTTGTGCCAGTTAATAAAATTCTTAAATTTTTCTTTTCTCCTTTTAGAGCTATATTCAAAAAAATAAGAAAATCCTAAAAGCTGCCAAAGACTTGCCTCCCGATGCACTTATTATTGAATATCGTGGAAAATTCATGTTGAGAGAACAATTTGAAGCTAATGGATATTTCTTTAAGAGGTACTTTTCTTTAAAATCTGTTGTAAATTATTTAATATTCTTTAGTTATTCTCTCTTTCTCCCTCCCCTTCTCTCGCTTTCTTAAACATATTGCAATTATCAAGCAAATTAAAGACTTTCTTTTCACCCAATCTTTGCATATCAGTCAGCCTTCCTTTTGAAAATTTAGTAGCTATTGTCATTCACTCTGGTGATTAGACAGTGTTGTTCCTTCTCATTTCTACTTTATATGCACAGTTTTATCTCCTCCAGCCTTTTAAACTTTTATTTGTCATTTGTCTCAATATTTTTATCAGTATACCTCAATCTGGCACCATCACTTGAAGCTGCTTGTTTTGACTGACTTTGATTCTTCACCTTTTGCCTGGCAAATGAAAAGTAAAAGCTGGGTCTGTAGATAGTTATTAGTTTAGCAAACATAAAATTAAGCCTACTTATGTAAGAACTAGGAAACTTCAAAGAATAGACATTGCAGCAGATGTTATACTGCCCAAGTAGATCTCAATACTTTTTTGCTATATTAATTAGCAGTAGTAGTCACAAGGATTGACATGGTCAGTTTTATAATTCAGACACACACATTTAGAATACTTTATGCGCAGAAAATAAGGGCTGCCACATGATAAGTGTATTTTTCTTCTAGTCACTTGCATTTGTCTGACATCTTTTCTAATTTCTCCCTATTTTTTTGTTGCAAAGAAAAATATTTACATTAAATTATTGAGCATGGTGAATGAATAAACAATCATGAATAATGATTACCTTTATTTGTTTAAGTTTGTATTTTGGTGCTTATATTTTGGTTTTGTTAAGAAATATCTAATGGAATGATTGGGAGGTAAGCAGGAAAGCAGAAATGCAAATTTTTGCTTTGATTTAAAAACAACCCCATACATCTGTAGATACTAAAGCAGCTTTCTCTCCTTTCCAACATTCTTGAAATGCTGTTTTATTTGCAGCATTTATATATATATATTAATTCCACAAGAATTCCTGGCACCTTGAAAAACCTGTAGCATACCATAAAACCTTTAACACACTTCATAAGCCAGCATCTAAATGTGCAACTCTCTCATGAATTAAAAGCTGTGAGGAACTGCTTGGTTTGATTGCCTTCCAGAAAACTGTTATGCTAGCATGCCGGCCTTCTGCCCAGATCAAAACAGCCCTAGAATGCCCAGAGAAAAGTCAACAGTGACTCTGATCTAAAATTCTTTCTTTGTCCCAAAAATGGCAACTGAAGTGCAGGTAAAAGCAGGATCATAAATGTTAATTCTCTTGATGCTGATGCGAGTCAAAATGATTATTCATGATACTGATTTTTAAGTCCACTATCTTATAAAGCCTCAGCATGTAATAACATTTTGACTTTTTTAAAATTGAAATTTAAAAACCAACAGCCCCCCCTCCCAAAAATGAAGTAATAAATGACCTCGTGCTGTAAGTACCTTGTCACGAAATCTGTATGTATGCATTCCAAAGTTACCAGGAATTAAATTCAACTTTTACAGTATCATGAAATGGTTTTAAAATGACTTTCTGTTAACAGGTGTGCTAAAGAAGAGACATTGATCCAAACAAATCTTTCGCTTTTAGTTCTCTTTAGCATGATGTGTTGAATTTCTTTTTTAATTTTCTGAACAAAACTGTTAACAACTGCACAAACGGCTGCTTGACTGTTAATAAATTGGAGCAAGTTGTTTCAGCATGCCAGAAAAGTCCCACTTTGATTGCAATTCTGAACTAATAAGTAAAAGGTTGCAGTGAAGCTCTCATCCCAAAGTTTCGACAACATTTATAACATTGCGACATATTTTTTCAATGGTTCCAGATTTTCTACACATTTGAAAAGCAAAGTAACTTTGAGCTGTATTTTAAACATTTTCACTGTGACAGAATGTTTATTGTCATTGTTTTTTTTTAGGCCATACCCCTTTGTTCTATTCTATTCTAACTTTCATGGACTAGAAATGTGTGTGGATGCCAGAACTTTTGGAAATGAAGCTCGATTTATCAGACGTTCTTGTACACCTAATGCTGAGGTAGGCTTTTATTATGACAAATGTGACCTAATATAGCTTTGCCCAACAAACCAATCTTGATTTGACCCAGCTGTATATAGCTGTTTTCCAGGAATTAAAATATTTTCCTGTTTTGAACATTTCAGTGAATGTAAGCTCAAGTTACAGAACCTTATGTTTATTATAAAATGAGGCAAGAATGTGTATTGTATTGCTATGCTATGCTGTGCTGTAATTAGATCACTGAAGCTAGTATGTTATTTTATTAATGTAGTAGAAGGGAAGGGAATATTACCCAGGCCCAAATTCTAAACCCAAGGGTTATGGTTAGCTATGAATCGAATGAAGCAAAATTAGAGTTTCGGGACTTTTTCCAGACTGCAGATGTAGTGTTCTGTTATTCACTTTATCAGTGGCAAAGGCAGTATTCTGAGCAAAGAGTGTATCTGTGCTTATAAAGTGGATCTTGGATAGGCATGCAGTAAAAGCCAACATGAGGTCAGGCATATCATGACTTTAAAATGTTATCATCACATATATAACTCATCACCCTTGGCAGTTGCCCATGGAAAAGGAAACAATCAGAAGGCCAGAAGGAATGAAATTGAACATAGGAGTACAGTGATACACTTATTAGCAGTGGGCATTCACGGTTGAATATGAAAAGGACATTTTTGTATTAATGAGTTGAGTGACATATGCAGTGTGATAATAATTCTTAATATTGATGGATGGAAGGAAGGATGTAAATGTTTATCATTGACTTTTGATTGTATTTCAGGAAATATTTTATTCTAATTAATCCCTTAAAATCATGCCAGAAATGTCAAAATTGTATAAAAAAAATATTTTTATTAAAAGTCTGAGTTGCCTGCTTCTTTACTCTTCTTAAGTTAGGAATCTTTTTACGTCTGTCATTGATACTGTTTTTTAAATAAAATCCTAAATTCTTACATGCAATTATTAAATTGCATGTGTAGGTTATGAAAATTGAAGACCAGTATTAAAATTTGAACTAGAAATGAAATTCATTTATGTTCTGCTTATGCAACCCTTCATACAGGCAAAGAATTCGGACATAATAGAACTTACTTGATATAGCAATTTTAGAACTATTCCAAGATTTCTTGAACAAAAATATATCATACCCCCCTCCCTCATACATGAACTGCTAAGATGCAAAAGCTTGTTTATAATTAGTGACTGAAAAAAGCACAGAAATGTATAAAAATGATACAAGTTGCACTTCCAAGAAATTGTTCACTTTTTTCAAGATGTCTTTTTGTTTGTAGCTGAAGCTTCTGAAATTTCCTTAATTTTAAAAATTATTATTGTACTATTTCAAACCTGGTAACTGGAGCAATCCATTCTATGAATATAAATGTTTAATTTTTTTTCATCCCTTGCTTCCCTAAATACTGATGCTAGCTAAATTGGTTTTTTAAATAACCAATTCCGAATGAAAAGTCATGGCTCATGCATTTTTGACAGGCCCCAACTGAGATGTTTCCTTTGCTGCTTGTTAGCCAACTGAAATTAATGGGATATTTTGTGCTATTGAACGTGGAATATAAGAGCTCTTTATAATGCTACATGGTTGTGTATAGATTATGAGCAGACTTTATTTATTTTAGTAATGATATAAAATTATCTTATTACTACTGTCCTCACCTTTATTTGGAACAGAGGATTTTACAAAAGCTACAAGAAGATAAAAGTATTTGGAACTGATCTATAGTTAAACACATAAAAGACGCTGTGTTTAAATACTGGGTTTTTTTCTCATCTAGGTTAGACATGCCATTGAAGATGGAACTATTCACCTCTATATCTACTCCACCCAAGACATTCCAAAGGGAATAGAAATAACGATAGCATTTGATTTTGATTATGGAAATTGGTAAGTAATGCTGAGCTTCAGAGATGCTGCTAGCACATTCATGAGCGATATATTATGAATCAAGTTGTTTTCAGTTGTTTATTATAATCTAAGAATTAAATGCAGACTCATAAAAGGAAGTGAAAAATGCTTGGTACAACTTGTATCATTAGGCTGTAATATAGGTAACGATATTAGATTTAGCAATAAAACTGAAGGCTCCAGATGGGGTCTATGATGACTCACAATGTCTGGGTTGGCGTGGCTGGGTCGATTCTTCTCTTGGCCTTTTTTTTTTTGCTTGTGCCCAGGTAAGGTTACAAGAGCGGCAGCTTCACCGCAGAGCTTTTAATGCAGCTGGAGATTTGAGCTCTTTCAAACTCTAACACCATCACCCCCGCCTGCCACCATGATCTGAAAGGAAGTTTTTCTGGGGGAGGCGGCAGATTGACCACTGCCAAGCTCCAGCATAAGCTCTGGGAGGCATGCGCTTGGCTGCTGGCAGTTCCAGAAGGCAAGGAACTGGTGGAGCATCAAATTGTCTCCTCGTCTAGTTGGCTGGGGTGACTTGTTCCACACCAACCCAGCCACGGCCAGCTGTCCGCATTCACTGAGTCATGCCCACCTGCCCACATCCACCTGGTTGCGCCGAGTCATCCATGCCCATCCAGTCACACCCAGTCCCTCATGCCAACCCAGCCACGCCCACCTGGCCGCTGTCAGTCATCCCATTCTGCTCCAGAACCTTCTTCAAGACCTCACGTACCATACCACAAAATGAAGCCAGTTAGCACCAGAGCATTAGTAATGTTGTTGAACATGAATCCCAAGATCTTTGGTCACTTGAGATATATTAATCTTTTTTTAAATCTTCATCATTCTTTTTGGCCGTACAGTGAACGTTTCACTGAATCTAAATTACGGTTCAAAATACCATAGTATTTTATTGTCCTTTTAGATAGTAGAGTTACCGGTGTAATGGCTATAAGATGTTGGACTAGATATTGGGAAACCAAGATTCTGCCTTCCTTTAGGCCAGAAGCCAGTTGGATGGGCAGTCAATCTGTCAACATCTATTAGACCCGTGTGATAAGGCATAGTCCATACCCATCAGTGAATATCTTGTAGTGCAATGGTTCTCAACTTTTTCTTCATCACCACTTTAAACAGTTTTTGTGGCCGTGAACACCCCCCCCCCAGACTTAAGATTTAAATCACAACATTTCTTTAAGCCTTGAAGGACCACCAGTGACAACATCACAGTGTCCCAGTAGTGGATTGATTTGAGCTGATCATAATCTTCATTAAAGTTGCTAGTCTGTTTAATATAATGGTGTTCAATTTTGAGTAGTTGTAAAAAAGAATTAAGCTTCAACTTGTGTGTTTACATGAAAATCTCATCGTAGCCGCGAGCTTTTCTTATGTTTATTTTCCATTTTTTTAATAAGCAAATACAAAGTGGACTGTGCTTGCCTCAAAGAAAACCCTGAATGCCCAGTGCTGAAGCGTCCCTCTGAGCCTACCGAAAATATAAACACAGGATATGAAACCAGAAGGAAAAAGGGGAAAAAGGAAAAGGAAACTCAAAACCAGAATATCACATTGGATTGTGAAGGAGCAGCAGGCAAAACCAAGTTTCCAGAAAACCGACAGAGAAAACTTTCTCCCCTTCGATTGTCGATCTCAAATAATCAGGTATTTTTTTTAATTCTGTAGTTAATCTTCTCACATAGAAACCTTCAGCAAAAGTTTTCTTCTTATGTACCACATTTATATGGCCACACATCTCACAAAAATTGACTTGGCTGGTTACAGTGTGGGTTAAGGAATATAGTTTTTTTATTTGGATCCCAGACCTACAAAAAAAATAGGTTCTGATGTCTTTTCTAAAATGAAGGTACTAATTTAAATCATCCCTGATTTCTTCAACCTTAATTAACCACTCTTGTCGAATTTCATCAGTATATAACAAGAGTTTGTTTTGAATACTTCTGCAGATCACTGACGTAAGGATATCATGCTATGCCTTGAATTATCAGAATTATCCTCTGGGAGGTTAGCATTTCATTTTTATTCAAGACCAGAAATTACAGATATGCAGAGATTATTTTAATGCAATGGAGTTCGATAGATCTACCCACATGGTCCAGGATCTGTTTTAATATTTTAAATAATTGACCTGTACACAATAGCCATACTCATTTAGAATGAAGGTCGGGATTGAATCAGAATCCAGGACTTAACAGTTTTGTGAGGGTATTTACCTTTCAAAGGACAAAGTTGGTAGGAGGTGTTATCATTTATAAGCAGGTTATATTTACCATTTGCAGTTACAATAAGACCGCTTTCGTATAAGATATTGCAATTAGAATCATCAGTCAGCCGTGTTATTTGGCATTTTTGAAAAATGGTATTGATTCTTACTTGCTGAGTAACTTGTGTCGGCATGCCCAATATCAACCATACACACGCCCACACCCACAACGTTCACAGGAAATAAAAGCAGTGCTGCTTTGAGCAGAATGAAACTATAAGCCAGAATTCTGAAGAAGCTGGACATTCTGGGAATTAGGTCCTGCCTATGCACGTAGCTCCTCCTCTAATGTTCCTTGTGGATAAAATGAACCAGGAATTTAAAAAAAACAGTGTCTTGTCTCCCTTGTTTGAGACTTACAGTCCTGGTTTGTTCAGTGCAACAAGGCCCAAAAGCCCCAATACAAGTCACTTGCGAATCTTTGAGATAGTTAAGCAGCTGCTGCTGATGGAGGCATGCAGACATAACTCAGTTTATCCCTGACAAGTCAGCCATGACTGCTGATTGGAAGAGCCAGATTTGATGGAACAGATCCAGATCCAACCTGTTTTTCATGGTAAGCTAAAATTCTAGTTCTAGCTTACATATATGACCATAGCCCAGGGTCTTGCTGGAAGAAGATGTTAGGATGAAGCGAGCTATTCATTGTTTGTTTTGTATTGGCTGTGTTTGAGGTTGCACGTCTCAATCTTCAAGGCTGTTTTTTTTGCCTTTCGGCCAAGCTGCACATGGTAGACGGAATGGGACAAGTCGGCACAGCCAGCTCACTACAAGACACCGCTGCGGGACAATTAAATTTAATTATTTAAAAGAATTGCAAAAATTATTTTAATTTTTTTTTTTGTTTTCATTTCATTTCATCCCTTTGGCAACCTTTCTTTCATGATTCTGTTGCAACTCTTGTCCTGCGGTGAGTTGCCCCATGGTGAGTTGGCTCCGGTGGGTTGTAGACTCCGTGGTACAGCATGTTATTCTTACAGGCGCTGATCTATAGCAACAGTGTATTCAGCTTACTCTTCTAATAAGGGAATATCACATATTGAAAAAATGGTCCTTTTTTCTTTTTTACTAGGATGATCCAATCCTTGTTAAATGCCTCTCTAACATACGCGTGGTGTTTTGTGATTAAAAAAACCTAATTCCTTCAAATTCATTGCTTAAACAAATGGGGGGCTGCACACCAGCACACAAGAATAATCACCCAAACTCACCAGGAACCAGACCAGTGAACTTAAAATATTAAACCAGTTACTAACCTAATTGGAAGGCAGGCAACTGACTGTGGAGGTTCCCCCCCCCCCAAGAAAATTCAGGAAAGCACTAGGTATTCCTGCAAGTAAGCCCACAGCATCTCAGCAATCCCTTTTTTATGTAAATAGCGCTAATTGAACATGCACTAAACAAGATAAAAATGATAATATAAAGGAAAAAAGCTTGCTTTCCTAGTATCTATAAGAATTATAATGCAGGTAAAGTGCATAGCATGAGAGTGAAAATATTCTGGACAGTTGTATTCTGCTCGGTTTCTGTTTTATTTTGGCAAGTATAAATTTTAACGTCAGTTGCTAGAAGACTGATGGATGATACATAACGTCAATCTATCGTTAATAGTTCCTTAATAATTATATCCAATATGTATATTTTTGATAGATATATAAATTAGCTGAGGTTTTTCAGAGTAAGAGAAATTATATGAATTATAATATGTTTCATACAATTAAAATAGCCAGAATTTAAATATGATACCCCATTAAATGCAACTTGTGAGAAATTCCTTACTGGGTAATTTTGTACACATACTAATGCTATAAAGTCTTGTAAATGTTTATCTGGGAGCAAGTCCATTGTATTTAGTGGGGTAGGAAAAAAGCATAGGATTGCACTGTTAGTAAAAGAACTAGACACCTGTGAAGTTAGTCAACAGAGAAAGAGTTTAACAAAGTTTTGATGCACATTATTTGCGTTCAAATTGTAAATTAATCTAAACGAAATGAAATATTTTACACATTTGAGTTATCACTTGCTAAAATAATATAGCTTGAAATGCTGAAGTTTTTAAAACAAATCTTACCTTGCTGTTTTGGCATGCCAAGATATCGAAGATACTTTTAAACTTCATCAAGGTCATTAATTGAATGGGCTATTAGGCGAGTTGCAGGTTCTGCATGTTAGATTTCCCTCGTGCATTAGCGGTGATGTGAGATTTTTTTTACAGTGCAATCCTATTCCTGTCTACTCAGAAGCAAGTCCTAATGATTTCAGTGGGACTTACTCCCAGGTAAGTGTGTATGGGTAGTCCTCGACTTACAACAGTTTGCTTAGTGACCAAAGTTACGGTCACATTGGAAAAAGTGTCTTGTGACCATTTTTCACAGTTATGACCGTTGCAGCATCCCCAGGAACATGTGGTTTACTTTCGGATGCTTGACAACTGACTCACATTTATGACGATTTATGACAGTTGCTGTGTCCCGGGGTCATGTGATCCCCTTTTGCAACCTTCTGACAAGTAAAATCAATGAGGAAACCAGATTCACTTAACAACTGTGTTACTAGTTTAACAACTGTGGTTTATTCTCTTAACAAATGTAGCAAGAAAAGTAATAAAATGAGGCAAAACTCACTTAACAAATTTCTCACTTAGCAACATGAATTTCAGGCTCATTTGTGGTCGTAAATTGAGGACTACCTGTATAGGATTGCAGCAGTAATATCATAGAGTTCCCTAGGTTATATCACCACCAGCAGCAGTAGTAGAGCTTCTGTAAAAGCAGTCATTTCCATCTTTCAGGAGCCAGATTTTATTGATGATATAGAAGAAAAAACTCCTATTAGCAATGAAGTAGAAATGGAATCAGAGGAGCAGATTGCAGAAAGGAAAAGGAAGATGGTAAGTTGGGAAGCTAGTAGCTGCTTAAAACTGTCCCTAAAGATAAGTGACAGTTGCTCTTCCCATGCTAATCATTGCTGCCTCTCCTTCCTAGGTACTTAGCATTTGAGAATATTTGAAATCTGCTCCTTGATATGTGCTAATTCTATTTAAACCTTGGTTTGTGTATGTGTTTGGTTTTTGTTCAGTAATTTCTGAAAAAGATTTTCATATTTTCTCAATTTGTTTTTCTGAATTATTTTCTATATCTGTGGTAATCCTCTCAAAATACCTCCTATATTTTGACTTTTATTAGTTTAACTTACTTTGATTGGCCATGGTTATAAATATCTCTCTGTTTTCCCAAGTAGTTATGAATATATTTCTACCCATAGAAAACAAGCATTGCTATAAAGACGAGTCCTTGAACATGAGATACCAGATACGTGTCTTTTAATATGTTGAACAAGCATGCTAAACATTATTTTATTTGGTGAAACACAGAGTTTTGAAAAGGTGGTCTGAAAAACTTAAATTTTAACAAGAGACATGTATTTAGGAAGAACTGAAAACGAGAAAAAGAATATTTCAATAGCAGTAGAGTAAAATTGAAGCAGTTTTTTTAAGTTTCTTCACTTAAAGATTAAAATGGGCTTAAGATAACTTGTTCGTTGTGATAGCTAATTGTTACATATTAATTAATTCTGTATTGATCTATATACATAAAAGTAGGGGTTTATTTTTAAAAATTATTATCATCTTCTTTCTTGGCTTCTGAGTGAGTTGAATACAAAGCCTGCATGTATGCCTTCTATTTTTCTTGGTTTACATTCTCTTTCACAAAATTAATGAGTACTTAATAGTTAACAGGCTTTTTTCCCCTAAGCTAATCTATACAATTCTTAGTGTTTTTCTTCTTAAAGATATTCCTCCTATTTTAAACATTGTGTTTCTAGCCAAATCATTTATCCTTTTCAGGAAATCATGTTATCCCTTAGTGGTCTTAACATATTGGCTGCTGCCTTTCCTTTGTAGTTGCTCCCCAGTTTTAGTATCTGTTTTGGGACACTAGTAATCACTATTGCTTCCTCTTTTCTGGGCAATATCTAAAGCATTTGCTTTTGTTTTAACCTTTCTTTCCCTTTCTATTTAAATTCAATATTTTGGTACTGTAATTGGATCCTCATTGCCCTCAGCAATGTGCACTAAATTATTCTCCATCAGGCATTTACCATTAAAGATCTAGAGCTTAACTCCCATAGCCTATGATTTTGTTACTGTCTGGTCCTTAAATAACAGAATAACAGAGTTGGAAGGGACCTTGGAGATCTTCTAGTCCAACCCCCGTTCTTTGTTTGGCTTTTATCAGCTTTGCTTCTTGTCTGAAAGATCAGCTCCAGTTGCATTTTAGATCTGCACTCATTTTTATTCATTGTGGAGTTTTCGTCAACTGAGAGAAACAAACATTGAAATAGTATATTCTTGGTTATTTTTCTTTCCATTTCAGGTTATTCCTGTTATATGGTTGCTTTTCAAAATGTTGATTTTCCTAGTTGCGTTTTCAGATTGTTTTTTTCACTTCTTTGTATATGCATCGTTTCCATTACCTTTCTTATATTGCAGACTTGCCAGTTAAATACAGATTAGAAGTCTTATGACAGGCTGTGTATTTCTATGAACTATGTGCATCCAGTCCCCTGTAAAATGAGTTCAATAGTTGTTGAGTTTAGAAGCCATGATATGAGTGCATTATTGTGAGTAAAGCAATAGTACTACCACTTCAGTGTGCTTTTACAGCCTCCTCTAAGCGATTTACAGAGTCAGCATTTGGCCCCCAACAATCTAGGTCCTCATTTTACCAACCTTGGAAGGATGGAAGGCCGAGTCAACCTTGACCAAGAATGCCTGCAATACTGTATTCTAACCACTGCGCTGCCACCACGTCTGAAAGGATATTTCAGTAATTTCCCTAAAGCATCATCAAGTACTAGAGCTCACATCTGTTTTTCTTTAGTGAGGTGGCTGTTGTGCTGCTCTCTGCATAGCTTCTGGGAACTTCATTTATTTTCTCCGCTGTTTAATAAATTTAATAAATAAATACAGATAGTCCTCGATTTACAACAGTTCATTTAATGACCATTTAAAGTTACAACAGCAGTGGAAAAAAAGTGACTTTATGGCCATTTATCACATTTATGACCGTCGCATCATTTCCATGATCACACGATCAAAATTTGGATGCTTAGCAAGTGGCTTTATGATGGTTGCAGTTTTTGGGGGTTATATGATCCTCATTTGTGTGTTATCCCAGCTGGGCTGCTAACTTGACAACTGCAGCGATTCACTCAGTGCCAAGACAGGTCATAAAATGAGGCAGAACCCACTTAATAATTGTCTCACTTAACAGCAGAAATTGTGGGCTCAATTGTGGTCATAAGTCGAAGGCTACTTGTATTTAATAAATGAGGCCCAAGCTTCCATTTGCCATGACAGTTGATAAGGCAATTACAGGAGAAGAATTTTTATTTTTTATTTATTTTATTTTTAAACTTTTATACCGCCCTTCTCCCGAAGGACTCAGGGCGGTGTACAGCCAAAAATAAAAACACTAAACATACAATAATTAAAAACCATTTAAAAGAATTAAATATACTGGTCAAACTAAAAAAAATTACATATAAAATTGAAATTTAAAACCAAATAAAAATATAAAAGAGAGATCAAGACAGGCCGGCTTGGGTAACTAAAAATGTCTTTAAAGCCCGACGGAAGACCAGGAGATCCGTGATGGTCCGTATTTCAGGGGGATGTTCGTTCCACAGGGCCGGAGCTGCCACAGAGAAGGCTCTCACCCTGGGGGTCGCCAGCCGGCATTGTCTGGCCGATGGCACCCTGAGGAGGCCCTCTCTGTGGGAGCGTACTGGCTGGTGGGAGATATTAGCTGGTAGTAGGCATTCCTGTAGATACTCTGGTCCCATGCCATGGAGCGCTTTAAAGGTCGTCACCAGTACCTTGAAGTGCACCCAGAAAGCCACAGGCAGCCAGTGCAGCTCGCACAGGAGGGGGGTCACCTGGGTGCGGCCCCTGGCCCCCATAATCCCCCGCACGGCCGCATTCTGGACCATCTGCAGCCTTCAGCCATGGTTCAAGGGGAGCCCCATGTAGAGTTCATTGCAATAATCGAGGCGAGAAGTGACCAGGGCATGAGTGACCGTGCATAGGGAGTCCCAATCAAGAAAGGGCCACAACTGGCGAATCAAGCAAACTTGATGAAAAGTCCCCCTGGCCATGGTCGTCATATGGTCTTCTAGAGACAGCTGTGCGTCCAGGAGGACACCCAAGTTGCGAGCCCTTTCCGCAGGGGCCAACATTTCCTAACCTCATCTGCAACATCCCCGTTGGTGCAAACATTCAACCTCTCACTCTTTCAAGAACTGGGTAAAGAAGAAGTACGCAACTTAAGGGGTTGTCCGCCTTCGGTAAGTCTACCGGGGCTCAGAATCACACAGCTGAACAAATAAAACACAAGCAAGGATATACGCTACGAAGTCAGCCAATGTAACATGCCTGTTCTCCATTTCTTGCTTCCTAGATGACTCATGAGGTGAGCAAATTGATGTGTGGATCGCTTCCTTTGGCTTGTTGGGTGTATCATAAGGACTAGGTGCTTGAGCTGCTGATTTGCTTGGGGTCTGGTACAAAGCAGAACTCCACGTTGGGCTGGCTGCATTTGTGATGATGTCCTCTCCTCCGCTTCCACTGCTGTCGCTGTAGCTGTCTCTCCGGGAAGAAGACTTGACCTTCTTACTCTGGTCAAGGGCTTCGTTTTCATCAGAGCTACCATCTTGCTCTCCATTAGGAGGCACCAGGCTTTCTTTGCCCGCTTTGGGGAATACTTGTGTTGGGGAATGGATGGGGGTCTAGAACAAGCATAAGAAAAGCAAATAGTCTGACAAAATGACAAGACCCCCCCAGAAAGGAACTTACGATCAGGATTCAAAGATATCAACTACTCCCCATGTGATCTGGCGATTACATTTTGGGTGCTCGGCAACCAGTCCACAATTATGGCCGTTTATAACCTCCCATGTTCAAATGATAAAAATTTAGGACATTATTTTTGCTGGAAATCAATGTTTGCGGACAATGGGCTTCCTTACACCTGTGGATTCACTTAATGGCCACAGTGATTTGCTTAATGGCCACAGCAAAAAATGCTGTAAAATCAGGAAAACCAAGTTGCTAGATTTGCTCTGGCAACAATTGCCTGTGCCTAGTAAGTAGGTACAGCCACACTAAGCCCAGGATAAGTTTGAGCAGGAACTGGTTTCCCGTTCCTTCCCGGAATTATAGTAATGTAAATGAGCTACAACTGTAATTCCAGACTCAACTACGGTTATTAAGTCGAGTGCAGTTTGTACACCTTAAGAGGTCTCTCGTTAAAAAGTTATACTAAGAGGTCTCACAAAGGTGAGTACCAAAACAGGACCTTGCGTCGACGCAAAAAACCGTAACATCCCCTTTAATGCATATAAGGCCACTTTAAAACTACAATACGCAAATTTTGCTACACAAGATTTAAAAAAAATGGCACTACACACAAAAGCCACACAGAATTTCCAAAATTTCTGAAATTTTGTGAACTCCTAAGTTATAGCTTATTGATCTTATTACTAAACCCATCATTGAAGGCAACCTCCTACGGAGCAGGGATTAACTCTTGTCTCCAATATTATATTACCGTGTTTCCCTGAAAATAAGACCGGATCCTATAGTAATTTTTGCTTCAAAAGATGCATTAGGGCTTATTTTCCAGTCAGGTCTTGTTTTAGGGGAAATACGGTACTAAATGCACCCGTCTGGCTGGCAGTCTTAATTGGGACTTAATTTTGCGGTAGGGCTTACATTACGAGAATCCTGAAAAATCATACCAGGACTTATTTTCCGGTTAGGTCTTATTTTGGGGGAAACAGGGTAGCTAAAGTATACTTTTGAGAATGGGCAAAATGGCTTAGCGGTTAAAGACGCTGAGTTTGTCAGATAGAAAGCTGACACCCTGGGTAAAGGTTGTAAGCTCTCGTTCTTGCCCCATATCCTGCCCACCTAGCAGTTCAAAAGCATGGAGATACGAGCACGTAAACAGATATCCCTTTGGTAGGAATAGGTTCTGTGAGCCTTGGCATATTAGTAATGCCGACCACATGACCACGAAAGCTTCTTCGGACAACGCTGGCTCCCTGAGCTAAGAAATGGAGATGAGCACGGCTTCCTAGAGTTGGACATGACCGGACAGGGGAAACCTTTACCGTTAAAATCTGGGGGGGTGAGCATGCCAAGGTTAAACCTTTATGACACTGTTTTCACAAAAAGCCTAGTACACTTTTTAATTCTTACCAATAACGTAGGATCAATCTCTGGCAATATTCCAGGAAGCGGCCTGCAGAGGAGAAGGGTGACTTCAGGAGATGTTCCCCTGAGAGCGGAGATGACCTCCTAGAGGGCAAAACATGATTCGTAAGTTATATTTGGCACCAGCCTGCAACAAATAGGACAGTTGATGGCGAATCTTTTAGAGATCGAGTGCCCAAACTGCAATCCAAAAATCAGTTCTTTATCGCAAAGTGCCAACATGGCAACATGTGCCCTCCTGCGGCCATTGGTGCCCTCCCCACCCCCCAATGGCCTATCTGAGCTCACCGCAGGCCTTCCAGAGGCGTACCCCAGCTTCTGCTGCCCGCTGAGAGCTATGCTCCCCTCCAACCTAGCAACTCTCCTCTCTCACTTTTGGCACAGACTTCGTGCCCTATGTGAGCCACCTGCCTTACTCCAGACAGGGGAGGACTGCTGGGTCGAGGGACGGGTGATGTCGGAAATGTCCTTAGGCATATGTCGAGAGGGTGAGGGGAGTCTCGTGTCCCTCTGGCTTTCTAGTAAATTTGTGCTGGGACGATGGCGCAAGTGCCCACAGAGAGGGCTCTGAGTGCCGGCTCTGGCAGGCGTGCTATAGGTTTGCCACCACTGGAATAGGGTAACACTTAAAGAAGGGGTACACAATCTTTTTGGGCTGAAGATCATACTTGACTTTTGAGTGAACCACACATACATCAAAGACTGATTCCAAGCCAGGGTAGAAGGAACTAACCTGCTGAGACAATCCTTTTAGAGAAGAACCGTTGACTTTCACGATGACATCTCCAACCTCAATCTGCCCACTCTCAGCAGCTGGTTGTCCTGGAAAGAGCTTTTTCACCCTGACTATACTGGAACCCGGCTGTTCCGGGGAGACGCTATCTTCACGGCAGAAACTGAAGCCTAGGCCAGAACTATTCTTCACAAGTTTCACCTCAAATGTATTGTCTGAAAAGGAAACAAAATGTTACTGCACATCTGCAGTTGCTCACAGTTCATCCGTAATCTGCACCACAATAACTGTCTGAGTTGGCACTGCAACCGAACAAGATAAAGACAGAGTTCGAAGAATAATTAGAACTGCAGAAAAAATAACTGCTACAAAACCCCCCTCCATTGAAGACCTGTACACTGAACAAGAAAAAAAAGGAGTGCTGAAAATAATTATGGACCCCTCACACCCTGGACATGGTCTGTTTCGACTGCTTCCTTCTGGACAGGGCATTGCAAATCAAAACAATCAGACACAAGGAGAGTTTCTTCCCTCATCTCCTCAACCTGCTAAACAGCTGACTTACACAATATTGTTAATGAGGGTGTTTTGTGACAGGATGAAATGGGTTTCGTGACATGATGACATGATGACTGTACTTTTGATTGTGAATTGTATTCATGATTAAGATTGTGGTTTGTTGATTGCAGCTTATATGTTCTTGACAAGATGAATGTACTTTATGACTATGAATGTATCTTACTTATATATACAAATGATTATGCTTATAGATACCAATGGTTATGAATGTATTTTTGATTCTAATCACAGTTTGTTTATTGTATGTATGTAGGTATTGAGCATGTACACCGGAGACAAATTCCTTGTGTGTCCTAACACACTTGGCAAAATAGATTCTGATTCTGAATCATCCCATGTCTTGAATCTGAACAGCTAAGGCTTTATCTGTAACAATCGGAAAACGGAAAATTATTTGGTATGTAATCTAGGATGTTGCAGTTGCTGCAATAAAATGAAAACAGGACATTTTTTTAAAACCTTTCATAAAAGAGATCCATCTGAAAATAGTATTAGGATTTCTGAACAGATAAAAAATGCAGGAGCTAAGAAATAGTTTATAGATGTGCAGTGAGCAATAGATTATGATTTAATCTATTACTGTTTGAAACGTTGTTTATTTCATTGTTAGGCCACTCTTTCTCCTAGTGGAACTATCTTGAACAACACCATTCCAATAAAAGCAATAATGTTAAAAACAATAAATGCAAACCTTTATTTAGTTAATCAAGTTCAATTTGAAGAAGACAAGCTGGCAATGAAATCTGGTTCTGCAATAGTTTCCAGATGACGCTATGCACAGGCATATACTGTGTTTCCCCAAAAATCTTGAATCTCAAGTCTTGAATTAATTTTTGCTCCAAAAGACTCATTAGGGCTTATTTTCCGGTTAGGGCATATTTTCGGGGAACTATGGAACTAAATGCATCTGTCTGGCTGACGATCTTAACTGGGACTTATTTTTATCATTGTTTTTTTTAAAAAAATAACCAAGACACTCAGGGTGCCACACTTAAACTTTCCTTGGGAGAGAATTTCATAATTGGGACACTGCCATAGGAAATGCCCAACTCCTGACTGTAACCACTGTACATCGATCCAACCTAGCTGTGAGAAGATCAGAACCTCCCCATCTGATTTCTAGATTGGAAGCTAGGAGATTTTTTAAGTACCTGGTTGCTGAACCACATAGAGTTCTATAGACTAATATCAATACCTTGAAAGGAACACAGTGGGTCACAGGCCATTGAATTAATGTTTCCAGGAGGCCATGTACAGTTGTTTCATTTAGCTGTCCCATTTAGCAAAGCCGGCATCTACATTTTGCATCACTCGTAGCTTCAGGTCCATCTTCAAGGGTAGCCTTACCCAGAAGAATCCAGACGAGATGTTTTTAGGGCATGGATTGGTGAGACTTAGGATATTGGTGCTGGGAGAGTAGCAGCTGATGCGCCTGCTGAAGATGTGCATAGTTCTTCCTCGCCCCTGAAACTACCTATCTCTAATACAGATTGAAACCCAGAAGTCCAGAATGAACCAGCGTGGGAACCAGCACTGTTATCAGCAGGATGTTTAAACCCGCTTGCTTGCATGGGTTTCTTAAATGAGAAACGCTGTTGACTTTTATTGTTTTATGCCAGTTGGTTTAGTTTAAAGCAGGGGTGTCCAACTTTGGTAATTTTAAGACTTGTAGGCTTCCACTCCCAGAATTCCCCAGCCAGTCTTGCTGGCTGGCGAATTCTAGGAGTTGAAATCCACATGTCTTACAGTTGCTAAGGTTGGACACCCCTGCTTTAAACTTTAGTGACTGTAGAAGTGTTGTACTGAAGAATGTTTTTTCTATAATCTTAAGACAGGGGTTCCCAACCCATGGTCCGTGGCATGCCAGCCACCAGTTGCGGAAACAAGTCAAGCCCCGTTTGCGAGATGCAGGCAGCATGCAAAACCACGCCCCTCCGATCCGTGGAAAAAACTTTCTCCGTGGAACCAGTCCCTGGTGCCCAAAAGGTTGGGGGCCACTGATCTAAGACTACTGGACATGAAATCACAGTCTCAAATTACAGGAATGCAGATTCGGGTTAAATGCTCCCCAAAATTACTTCACGTTAAGTTCATTTGATGGTAGAACCAGAAATGTTACTCTTGCTGACCAGAAAATCTGGAAAAATTAAGTCTCTGTATATACAGACATGGTGGCTGGTTCAGGAAGACAGATGTAGAGTGTCAAAATGAAAGAGCATGTTCATGATTGTCATTGCTCAAGCAGAGCCTTCTTTTAGCAGTTAAGCAAGACAGAATGAGGAGTAAACATTTAATAGGAAAATAAGAGAGGAGGAGGAATTGATAAGCAAACCCAAGAACTATTTTTCTGAAATGCAGAGAAATAGAACCAAAACAGTTCTGTGTCTCATGTATAGCTTTTACTATTGTTTTTGAATTGTGTATATTTATTTGTATATGTTTGTTTTACTGGCTGTACACCGCCCTGAGTCCCTTTGGGGAAAAGGGCGGTATAGAAATTTAATAAATAATAATAATAATAATAAGGTCTAGTCTTCAGTCCTGATTTGCTTTTATCAGTTATCTAAACATATAAATGTCAAAAATGACTCACTCATTCACTCACAAACTCACTGACTATCTGACTCATTATGAG
The DNA here is from genome assembly GCA_032468095.1 of Pareas carinatus. Lineage (NCBI taxonomy): Eukaryota > Metazoa > Chordata > Lepidosauria > Squamata > Pareidae > Pareas > Pareas carinatus. The sequence continues at coordinate 144,702 of JANHFO010006599.1, read as the reverse complement.
ATCTCTAAAACCAT
>JANHFO010006599.1:79252-92913 GCA_032468095.1 Pareas carinatus | reverse complement strand
CTGGGTTCCTGAGTGCAGCGTGGCTGGGCAGGCTCTGAATACATTCAGCATTCAGGGGTTACAGAAGGGAAGAGATCTGCCCCCCCCAAAGTCCCTCGGCCAATCAACGCTGTGGGGGCCTTGGACGCGTCATTCAGCTGTATCTGGGTCCGGCGTCCTTGAGGTGCCTCCCACGGCACAAGCCTGGCTCCCAGCAGCCACCCGCCAAGGTCCCCGATCCGTTGAGTGTCCAAGGCCGCACTCCTGTCCTCATTCAAGCATGGCCAGTCCCACCCCACACGTCACATCGCACTCAGCTCCCCCCTCCAAGTATGGCAGATGCTCACAGCAGCTGACACTCAATTTGAATAGCAATTATGTCGAAAAGGAATGTCATGTTGTAGTTTTCTACTGTATATAGTAAAAATTCTGTATCTGCGAGTGTCTGTCATAACCAAACAGTTTTTTTCCGAATTGCCCTCGTATAACACAAACCCAGTAATTGCTGCCCAGAGACCAATATTTCAATAATGAAATATTAAATATTTAAAGCGTTACCGTGTTTCCCCGAAAATAAGACACTGTCTTATATTAATTTTTGTACCCAAAGATGCGCTAGGTCTTCTTATTTTCAGGGGATGTCCTATTTTTCCACCGAGACCACCCAGAACCGGAAGTCCGAGGCCTTATTATCGGGGAGGTCTTATTTGGGGGGGATGCTTTATATTTCAGTGAGAGGCAAAACTGTAAATAGGTCTTATTTTCGGAGGATGTCTTACCTTTGGGGAAATAGGGTAGTAGTGCTTTCAGAAACTTTGCCATTATCAAATCAGCTTCAAGATTCTTAATGCTCTTTAAAACTGTACATCAAAACACAAATTTTGTAAACGGCAAATCTGAACTGGAGAGGAGAAAACGGTTGCTCCACTTTTCCTTATCTCAGTTACTATTTTAAGGTTAACATTCGTTTACTCTCACATCTGGGTCATTAAAGCGATCCTTCAGTATAAAGAAATTAGCAATTGCTGACTTCCATTTCAAAAGGAGGGGGTAGAAAAATGCCTGAAGAAAACCCTGAACTCGATTTTTTTCCGGTTTAAAATATGTATGATCTCTAACGCCTCCATCTTTACAGTGTGATTTAAAAAGCTAAAAAAGAGAAATATTACATTATATTTCAGATAACCCGGAAGGTTGAACAGGAAAATGGGAAAGTCAGGTTACTAGGCAATAATTCTTCTAAATAAAATCATCCTAATCCCTTTATATTTTGCTTCTTATTGCTTCTTATTCAGCTTAAAAAAAAATAACTTGATACGGATTATGCAGAAAGTGCCAAAAGAACAGATATTTTTCTGAAATAATCTATGAAGGAAGTAACCTTTCCTCTTTTCAAAAAGCATCTTTTAGAATCTTTTGGTTTGTTTATGCAATAGTTTAAATTACGCTACGTTTTATATTTCAGATGGCTCTTCTGTGCAAATTATAATGTGCAAAATGCTTGACTATTTTTGCATTTCTTTTATGTCTGAGTCTTAAATGGGACTAAGTTCTTCTCTGTAACTAAAGGTCATTATATAACACAAGCCAAAAAATATATATAGACCATATAGACCATATAAGCCTCATTTGGGAGAAGGGCGGTATATAAATCTAAATAAACAAATAAACAAACATTCCTCATCCTAACCATTCCACAAGCTAATGAAAAATATGACTTTAACAACAAAAGTATAGGATTAAATCCAAACTAATTAATATACGAAATAATCATATTTAAGATGCAATTAAAATATTTTGACTTGAAAGTACTCTTGAGTAAAATACAACCTTTCTCCAATAATCTTGATTATCAGATAACTACATTCATTTAAGGAAAGGACTGCTGAAATTGATAGCTCAACAAATATTAATTTACAAATGTTTTGGTGGCAGCCCAGTCACATATATTAAAATAATGGCTATCTTCAGATGGCAATGCTTTACAGGTAGTCCTTGACTTATAACAGTTTATTTAGTGACCAAATTTATAACAACACTGGAAAAGAGACTTACGACCCTTTTTCACACTTATGACCATTGCAGCATCCCCCATGGGGATGCTGCAAAATTCAGACACTTGGCAACTGGTTCCTATTTATGGCAGTCACAGTGTCCCAGGATCATGTGATCCCCTTTTGCGATCTCCTGACAAGCAAAGTCAATGGGGAAGTCAGATTCACTTAACAACCCTATTAACTAATTTAATTTCGGTGATTCACTTAAAAACTGTGGCAAGGAAGTTCACAAAATGGAGTAAAATTCACTTAAAAACTGTTTCGCAGAGCAACAATTGCAGAAGTGGAAGATTACCTGTATAGAACTATGTTTTGTAAATCTGAAAGTATATTCTCAACAGCATCCACATAATACAATATTTAACATTACCCTGAGAGAATACCTTTGTCATTTTAGTCACCACGATGTTATTTTAGAGTGATTATCTATAAAATACATTATAATCATTTTTAAAAACATCCTTCATATATTAATTTTTTAAAAAAAATGTATAATGTTGCTTAGATTTTCCTTAGCTTTAATCATTATATTTTAATCTCATTTTCACTCAATTTTCAAGTTAACATGATGCCACCTAGTGGTTCACTTTGATAACTGATATTCAAACAAGTACGTTACAATAACTCCAACTTCCCTGCTTCTGCATCTATTCTTTGGCACTAGAGGAATATATTTCACTTGTCGGTGCAATATTTATCACCGCAGAATTTCAAAACCTATACATATAAACACGAAATACCACTCACTCACTGACTGACTCATCACCAGATCTCCCAAACTATAACAGCTACAAACATGAAATTTGCTAGATATGCTTGTCTTGGCATTTAGGCGCTCACTAAGAAAGGATTTTTTCAAAATATTAATTTTTACACGAGTCATTTAATATTTTTTATTCCAGAGGGGTAGAGGGTTGTGATTGGACAAAATATTCAACATGGTTTGTTTCCTTTCTCCTGAATGGAGGGCTTTCGCAGCCTGTTGTTTGATTTTGAGTTTTTCCGTTCAGACTACCACTAGCAGCAGCGCTAGTAATATATATATTTTAAATACGTTTAATTGTCAAAGGCATCACTTAACAACAGAGACTTTGGGCGCAATTGTGGGCGTAAGTCGAGGACTACCCGCATTCAAATGCAGAACTAGCCTATGGAAATAAACAAAGAACCAACACTGGATGGAACCAATGGAGGAGCTGGCACCGGGGAAGCATGGACATCATTGAATAGACTGCGCAAGGGTGCAACAAGATCCAGAAACACTCTGAACAAATGGGACTATCTGGGGCTTCTGCCCTTTGCGATTGTGGTGACGTGCAGATGGAGACAGTACATACATGTCTCCTTTGCAGGTCTCAATGCAGCATGACAAAACACAATTAATGCTGCTAGTTTCTGGGCAAGATTTGTTTAATTTGTATATACACATAGTCCTTGGCTTACAACCATTCACTTAGTGCAGGGTTTCCCCACCATGCTGGCTGGGGGAATTCTTGGAGTTGAAGTCCACCCGCCTCAAAATTGCACAGTGGGGAAACTCTGGCTTAGTGACTGCTTGAAGTTACAGCAATACTGAAAACAGTGACTCAGAACCATTTTTCACACTTATGACCGTTGCCGCATTCCCGTGGTTGCGTGAGTTACATTCGGAGGCTTAACAACTGACTGGCATTTATGACGGTTAAGCCTCCCATGGCCATGCAATCTCTTTTTCTGAAATGTTTTGGGGGCAGCCCAGTCGCGTATATTAAAATAATAGCTATCTTCAGATGGCAATGCTTTACAGGTAGTCCTTGACTTATATAACAGTTCGTTTAGTGATCAAATTTATAACGACACTGAAAAAAGTGATCAAAATTCAGACGCTTGGCCACTGGCTCGTATTTATGTTTTCGGCGTCCCGGGTCAGGCAATCTCCTTTTCCGACCTTCCGCCAAGCAAAGTCAACGGGGGAAGCCGGATTCACTTAAGGCAACCGTGAGACTAATTTAAAAACCGCAGTGATTCATGGAGCAACTACAGAGCAAGAAAAGGCGTAAAACGGGGCAAAACCTCCCTTAACCAATGTCACAATGCTGGGCTGAGTTGTGGTCACATGTTGAGGACTAATGGCCTCTTAACCTCGTGTTTTGTGTTTTAAATGTCATGTTGTGTGGCATGCCTCGTTTTAATTGTGATGCTTCTGACACAAATAAACAAGCAAGCTGCCAAGTAGATCTAATTCCTCCTCTCCGGAGTTACCTGCCATCCGGATGTATATAATAACATATACAAGGCTTGCCAAAGACATAGAAAAGAGGGGGAAACTAGATATGGCAGTGCTGAAATTTGTCTATTGAGTGCACAGTGTTAAAGACTTCGAACATTTTATCGTGCTTGATTTTATGTGCTGCTTTGACTTACTAAAGTCTCCATTTCTGTCAAAGAAAAGAATTATTATTCTGAAAGTTTTTTTACAGCTGTAAACGTAATGGAAAACCAGCTTCGTTCTGACACACCATAACAAAACGACCTCCCTTCGTGAAGTTACAGGAGAAAAGCATGAGGGATTCATGTTTCAAGAGAACAAAACTTGAAACATTTCAAAAGTGGGTGATAATTTATTTAGAATTTAGAATTTTAGAATTTATCGACCAAGTGAATCTGGACACAGGAGGAGTTTGTCTCCGGTGTACATGCTCCATACTTACATACAGGAGATAACTGACAAACTGTGATTACAATCATAAGGCTATAATTGATAAAGAGTGGTTAAAAGCGGTATTGCAGGCTATTTCTGCTGACTGCCATCTGCCATTAGCCATCAAAAGTTCATCAGTTCGATTCTGACTGGCTCAAGGTTGACTCGGCCTTCCATCCTTCCGAGGTCGGTAAAATGAGGACCCAGATTGTTGGGGACCATATGCTGACTGTGTAAACTGCTTAGAGAGTGCTGTAAAAGCACTGTTAAGCGGTTAACAGCTACAACAACAACAACAGTGATTACAATCATAGGATACATTCACAATCATAAAGTACATTCATCATGCCATCATATTATAAAGTACAATCATCATATCACAAAACATTTCATCATGTCACACGTGAAAACATTTGTGACAAAACATGTCACAAGCACATTCATCATGCCATACTATACTTTTTTTAAATAGGCTTGGGACAGTCTATATTTGAACAGTCTTAGAATAGGCTAATATGTCTCATCTTTAATTTTGTTCTTCCTAACTTCAGAAAAATTCCCCAAGGGGATATCAGTCCAATTAATGTTTTGTTATAGATATCAATGTTTAAGCACTGTGCAAGCAATGAGTAAAACACATGCTTATTTCTTTTTACTTGCTTTTCCTGCTGGATATAGAAAAGTTAAATAAAAATATACAACACTCGACACCAATGAATACAATAACTATATTTATGGTCACAGAACTAAATATTTCGGCAGAAAAACCTCTTAGGGTTGTTCCTTATGACAAAAAACTTGAAATAATGTGAAAACAAGCATGCGTAGTTAAAATTCCAAGCTTAGATCATTCAATCATATGTAGCAGCCACAGCTAAAGATCTCAAATAAGTTAGCCCCACCAGTTTGCAAAATACAAATTTTTAAAAAATTAATGCCTTGATCACATCATTCTGGGGTGTTAAATTATTTCTGTAGTAAACAATTTGTGTAGCATGCATAATAGATGTAATGCACGCAACTATTCAGACTGACCACTTCCTTTTCTTGAAACCACAAAAGGAAGGCAAGCTTTTCTACTGACAGCACAAAAACAATTTAGTTGGCCAATTGAGAATAAACCGGTGTTTTAAATTAATGATATATAATGATACAAGACTATATATAATTTGATATCAAGCAGCAAAGCTGCCCTAATTTCTAGTCATGCATGTTTTCGAACACTTTTGAAAATTCGGTTGACCAACAGCAGCAATTCTATTTCAGCCTGTTTTAAGCACAGACTTGATCAGCGTATCATCAAATTTAGACAACATTCAAGAATTTGGCAAATAACATGACAGCTGCATGTTGGCAGCCTCTTACTCCAAAGAAGGGATTAATTGTGAGGGGTCCTCGGTGCGCACTGAGCTTGTCTTCTTCCAGACGTTTCCTTACCCAACTAGGTAACATCATCAGGGAACCAAGCTCAGAGAGCACCAAGGACCACACAGTTCAATCCTGAGTTACAAACACAAGTAGTCCTCAACTTACAACCATTCGTTTAGTGACTGTTCCAAGCTACAACAGGAAAACAGTAACTTATGACTATGCCTGAAACTCACAACAACCGTCGGAACAACCCCGTGGTCACATGATCAAAATCAAGTCCCTTGGCCACCGACTCATATTTATGCCTGTTCCAGTGTCCCAGAGGGGTCGGATGATCCCCTTTTGCAACCTTCCGACAAAGCAAAGTCGACGGGGAAGCCAGATTCACTTCACAACCGCGTTACTGGCTGAACAACTGCAAGGACTCACTCAAGAACCGTGACGAGAAACGTCAAGTAAAACGGGACAAAAGTCACCTAACCACGGTCTTACTTTTAGCAAGGGGAAATCTGCAGTTCACCTGTGGTCAAAAGTCGAGGACTACCTGTATTTTAGCCGACCAAAGAGCAAGGAACAAAATAAACGAAAAGAAGGACCTCTTTCATTCTTCTTCATTACATACAGGGGGTGAGGACAGAGGGAAGAATGACAGTGGGCAGCAGAACGTGTGGTTCACATGCTGAATATGAATCAATAACTCATGAAACTGCAAAAAAATGAAAATAAAGTGGATGAAAGTAGGGAAGTAAATTCCAATTGGACATCGGAAAAACTTCCTAAGAGCTGATCGATACTGCTGGATTGATTGCCTTCGAAAGTAGAGGATTCTAGCTTGTTGGAGGCCCGGATCACTATCTGTCAGGAATGCCTTACCTGTAGCTTTCTACATCGTGCATTCCTCACATCCTGGACATAAACTGCTTCAATCCTCCCCTTGGGACAGCGCTGCGTTGCATAGGGCACTGCATGCCAGAACAAAACAACTAGGCACAGAGCCAGAGTGGCACCACTCTGATGAAAACCCAATGCTCACGGTACTGTCTTATTGCATGGCTGTAGTATTATGATTATTGTCCATCTTACCTTCTTTACTACTCCTTCTTACTGGTATTATTATTATGATGATTATTACTACTCTGTTGCTTTGCATTACAGAGAGTTTCTGTCCCCCCGGAGACAAATTCCTTGTTTGTCTAATTACACTTGGCCCATAAAGAATTCTATTCTGTTCTGTTTCATTCATTATTCCATTCCATTCTCTATTCATTCCACGCTCTGCTCTGCTCTACCCTACCCTACTCTCTATTCATTCCATTCTCTATTCATTCTATTCTCTATTCATTCCATTCTCTATTCATTCCATTCCATTCCATTCCATTCTATATTCCATATTCCATATTCCACATTCCACATTCCACATTCCACAATCCATTTCCTATTCCATTTCCTATTCCATTTCCTATTCAATATTCCATATTCCATTCTGATTTGAACTATATGATTCCAAGTACAGTACATTTTAAGCCTTATGCTCTATAACAGCCCTGGTGGCACAGTGGTTAGAGTGCATTATTGCAAGCTAACTCACTACTCACTCCATGAGTTTGATCCTTACCAGCTCAAGGTTGACTCAGCCTCCCAAGGTTCGTAAAATGAGGACCCAGGTTGTTGGGGGCAATACGCCAAACTCCGTTAAACCACTTAAGAGGGAAATGTAAAGCATTATGGAGTGGTATATAAGTCTAAGCGCTATTGCCATACCGTACAGTAATTCTAAATCCTTTCACATAACACTTAAGTTCCCAGTTTTGCTTTAGTGAAATATATGTTGATTTAGGGCTTTGATGGGAAGGTTATTCCCACCAAACCCATACCGTTTGCATTATTTTTCCTTTCTGTTATACAATCTCACCAGGATTTGTTGGTATCTGCTGGTCAGAAAAGCAGAAGTTAACTGCTCAATGTGGTCCTGTCGGTATGACTAGCCAGTCAGCTAGTGAATTTTATCGTTCTGTGCTTTCAATATTTTTTAATATATTTTGCGGGGGAATTGAGTGTTCAGACTTGCACTAAAAGATTATTGAAGCAGTTATAAAGCAAAAAGCTTTTTAGATCAAAATTGGGTCATTAGGATTCTTGCTCGCAAGCAGAAATTGACACAGAAAATGTCTGTCTAGCAGTTAATGCAAAAGAATAATGAAGAGGGCGACTTATATATATATATAGCACGGTGCAGCAAGAGATGTAATCAGATTAGGCTGTTCAATTGAGCTCGATTCCAAAAATAAATAGATGAAAAAAGTACAGACTGGGAAATGAATTCCTTCTTTCAATGGAAACTCGATTGACATCAAGAGAAATATATCTGATTTCAGATAATTAGATCTTTAAAAAAAAGAACTGTAAAGGTGCAATTCATTAAAAAAAAGTATATTATTCAATACAGGTAATCCTCGACTTACGATAATGACTGAGCTCAAAATTTCTGTTGTTAAGTGAGACATTTGTTAAGTGAGTTTTGCCCCATTTTATGACTGATCATTCTTGCCACAGTTTTTCATGAATCACAGCAGTTACATTAAGTGAATCGGGTTTCGCAAATTACTTTGCTTGTCCGAAAGTTGCAAAAGGTGATGATCCTGGGACACGGCAACTGTCGTAAATATGACTTAGTTGCCAAGCATCTGTATTTTGATCATGTGACAATGGGGGAGGCCATAATAACCATCAGTGTGAAAAACAATCATAAGACTTTTTTTCCAATGCTGTTGCAACTTCTAACGGTCACTAATTGAACTGTTGTAACTCGAGGACTCCCTATAAAAGATAATGAGATCTTTTCTCATTTGCTACCATTTAAGTTATACCTGGCTGCCTATTTCATTTTTGGATTACTCAAAAGAAGATTCAACTTCTCAACTCAACTTTAACAAGGTATGCATATAAGGCAACACAGTTCTAATTAGATTTTTTTTTAAAAAAAAAAACTATTTTAGCAATGGGAATAGTTATCAGCTGTTAGCTGGACTTATATACCACTCCACAGTGCTTCAGAGCCCTCTCTAGAGCGGTTTACAGAGTCAGCATAATTGCCCCCAACAATCTAGGTCCTCATTTTACCGACCTCGGAAGGATGGAAGGATGAATCAACCTTGAGCCCGTCAGGATCGAACTGTTGACAGCTCGCAGAATTAGCCTGCAATACTACTTTCTAAAGCCACTGCGCCGCCACAGCTCTCTTGTGAATATATTAAGCTTCTAGAATTAGTATTTCATCCTTCAGATACTATAAATTCTGAGGTATCAATAAAACACTACTAACTTTTTTAAAAAAATAATTTTTAATATCTGTGTTTTGGTGGTTGAAGTCAGCATAGCTGCAGCATGTGAGCTCCGTATTGTTTTATTATTATTTAGAATGCTGTTTTACATTAAACTGGACATGATGTAAATATTTTCATGCATTTGGGGCTTTTGAAATCGTCAACATTTCAAGAGGGGGGGAAAAAGCAATTGACAATTAACTTTCCCCCCCTAAAATAATCGTTGAAACCATCATGCCTGACAGCCTGTGCCCTTGCTCACTGGGCATAACGCTGGCAGATGCGAAAGACCAGGTCCCACACGTGAAGGACCAATTAAATGGGCTCTTTCGAAAAGTCTTTGCACCGGAATCATCTCAACTAGCGGCTAGAGTTGCTTGCAGTTAGATAAGGGTCAATGGACTTCAAGGGAGATTGGACTTTGTAGCTACGTTGGGATTCTAGGCGGATTTCTCTTTTGACCCTGCCTCTAGGGTCTGCCACTCCTTCTCCTACAGAAGTAAAGTTTTCTGACTAAATTTAGAAGTTACAAATGAAGAAACCCAACAACAAGCCTGGGACAAAATAATCCCCCGGAAAATCAAAATATAATCTAAACCACCTGTGAAAGCCTTAACCAAATACAAAAGTCAGCTTGATTTGTGACAGATTACTTTATAAGCAAAAACCAAAATATCAAATGAAATACAGGAGAAGTTTGTTTTTTAAAGTTTTAAGACTGAATACCAAATCCTTTGGACAGAAATACATCATATCTCGGCAGGAATTGCCGAAGTTATACTCAAAGCTTCCTTATCAGAACTGAACAAAATCGGCATGACTCTCCTAGATATTTCTGGGTAATTCAAACACTTTTCTGGATAGGGCAGAAAGGCTCTTATGAAGATAATAAGCAGAGAGAAAGATCTATGAGAGCCGACCACTGAGGAACTTCACTCCTGCAATCCAGGTCAAGGGTTTGCTATCTCTAGAGAGATTCTCTTACCTAGCTTGAAAAAACTCACAGGCTATAATTATTCAAGACTATGGGCTTTTCTCCAGCAGGAAGTAAATATCTCAGCAGGATTAACAGGGCCAGCGCATCATCTGAGGTGCCTCGTTTGAACCGATGCTACCCTTGGAAGGTGTCCCTACCAGTTTCTACAAAGGGAAGGTCACGTTCCAAGTGAAGAACGGCATCGGGTCTTTGTAAATTGCCCAGAGTCACTGAGAGGGAGTCGGCAGCCATGCAAATCTTCGAAAGAAAGAAATAATTAAAGTGCCAAAGCGAGGAACATGCAGCATAAGTTCAACTTTGGTTTCGTAAGATCTAAAAATCACACGGCTTTTTGGAAAAGAAAAGATGAGTCCCAACTTGGACAACTAATATAGAAATGCTAATGATTGACGGATTTGAAACTAAAGTGACAAAAATCATTTAAAATAATAATAATAACAAATATTAACAGAGCAGTTAAAAGTCACACATAGAAGAGATAGAATTAAGAAAGACCTCTCAATGATAAGAATTGGAAAAAAGGTATGTATGCATTTATGTATATAACTGTTTTTAAATTTGTATGTAGTAAAGTATTTTTAATAATTACAAAAATTAAAAAAATAATAACCTTTTGTTTTACAAGACATTGTGATCCTTTTGTTAGTAAAACTGTGGCACAACAGAGCTAATAACCTAGTTTAGATATCATAAACTGCTAATAGTAGTATAAACTACTTTTGATGAAGTTTTCTCAATTAAATTAATTTTGATGAATGCTTCTTCAACTGAGACATAATGACAAGGTTCATGTAAAATATTTATCTATGTCATGGTTTTACAAGCTAAAATGGGTAGATTTCCTTCATACTAAGCTAAATCAAGAAAATCATATTACAGCTTAGAATGTAATATGAATTTGGTCACTGTATCCTACCAAAGTCAAAACGTAGCAAAAATATACAGGAAAGTGAGCTCATAGAAGCCCAGTAATAAGAGGCATATGAAGATTTCTCTCCTGAGTTCATTATTCAAGATGCAAGGTCTTTTTTAGGGTAGGCAAAAATTGACATTCTGATCTTTCTTCCTTCATCCACATTAATTGAATCTTGGATTCAGATGAGTGTATTTATAACTTATCTCTATTTCCTAATAGAGAATGTTTAATGATGCTCTTTCAACAGAAGGTATGTAAAATATTCTATTTCTAGCAACCAAATGCATAACCAACTGAATAAATGAAACAAATAAGAATTCAGCTGTTTCTCATTGTTCTGCCTTATTTGCCAGCCCTAAGGAAACAATGATGCCTCGTAATCATTCTATGTATAAATGCTGCTATGGATTTTTTTTCCTGTTAGGGATGCTATGCTTAAAAGACTGTGTTAAGCAAAATTCAATAAGTCAGTCTCATTATTGACCTTGCAGGGCAGGAAATATTTCAACTCTCCAACTTCTGCTTATGCAATTGTTGTACCTGTAGCAGCTCTCCCAAAAATAGGTAAATTAATTTTATTAATCACATTTTTTTTACTGTAACCACCACAGGACTCTTGGTAGCTAATAAGATTTAAAAAATAGTCTTATGTTTTTAAATATAAAAATATAAGACTAAAAACAGATAACATCCAAATAAAATACATGACATCAAAGCCCTCCAGAAAAGCTCCATCTTAATCTTTTTCTGGAAAGTAGACAGTGCTGGAGGCAGAAGGACCTCCAACAGAAGGTCATTCCAGAGGTTGACAGGTTGTAAAAAATTTAAACCTCATTGTGGTGAATGTTTGTTATTTCTGACAGTCATATTTTCCTGTCATGTCTTTCTGTCTGTCAAAATTCAATTTCTTGTGCAATTGATGATATAGCCAAGAAGTTAAATAATTACATTTGCTAAACAAAACAGCCATTTCTACACTTAGCACCATGATCACCTTTTCAAATTCTCCTTCTCCACAGTTACTCTTTGCAAACAATTCTTCTCTGTCAGATAAATATTATTTCTAGGCAAGTACAAGTGAACCAGGTCCTTTTGTTTTGCCTAGCTTGTCATCCTGCTGTTTAATGACCTCTCTTGCTGTGTACAGTAGGCTGTTCATTAACTTCTAACCACAGATGGCAAGGAACTGGCACAGTGCCATGGGAACAGTTTGGTAGCGCCAGCTACAAGTTGCCCATATCTCTTATGCAAAATTGAAGGTGCAATTATAGGACTTCATGTGAGCAGAGAATATCTATTCCTAATGAAATATAGCATTGTTTCCCCAATGCTGGATATCATCTTCCAAAGCCTGTAGCTTCCTTTTCCACAGTTTTTTTTACAATCCCTATTTTACTTCAATACTGAAAAGATCCCAAAGTTAACTGCATATTTATTTATATGTCATTGTGTCCACTTCCACCAATATGTTGCACAAAGTGAGTAATGCCAAGCATGTAACCTAATATTCTAACGATCAATAGCCCTGATAAAGGATTCAGAGAATTTCATAGTCATGGACAGAGTGAAATTCTGTGGTCATGTTACGAAACTGATAGATATAGCATTCATTAAAAGAAAAGTTCGTGATCTTCAATATTCCTACAAGATAAAGAAAAAAGTTCATAATCCTCAACATTGTGACATATCTTAATGGCCCATGGGTAATCCCTGATTAAATCTCAAGGCTGTCAGTCTTCTTTCAAATGTTATTTGCCAATTGTGTTGTGTACAACTCTCCTAGCATGATGTGTGAATCACGTTAGTATCTTATTTAGCATTTTTGTTCTATGCTGTACAAATAGCAATATCAGAATATATTTCAAAGATGGGAAGAAATGTTAAGTGTATGTGCATATGTTCAGGAAAGCATAGAGATATAGACTTTTGTGGTAGCCAAAGTTCCAGGTGCAGAACACAGGTTTTGGATAGCTCTCCGTCCAGGCAATAGAGACAAACAAATTGATTCTTCATTAGCAGGGACCCCATGCTGCTTGACTCTTTATGCAGTAAGCAAGAGCATAATGCAATAAAACACTCTTTAGTGGAATATACAGCAGCACATGCTTCCATTTGCCAAAGTCACAGAGAAGTTGCCCTGGTTTACCCGGTGGACTGTGCATGGTACTAAAGTAGATGTCCAGAGAACATCTTTCTTCCTCACTATTAGAAACTTCATTTTTATTCTGCCTTTATTATTTTTATGAATATGTTTATGAATAGCTCAAAGTAAAATGTACCTAAAAATCCTTCTTCCTCCTATTTTTCCCACAACAACCACCCTGTGAGTTGGGTTAAC
>JANHFO010006599.1:47939-58868 GCA_032468095.1 Pareas carinatus | reverse complement strand
TGCCTGTAAGCCGCCCTGAGTCCTTCGGGAGAAGGGCGGGGTATAAATAAAATTATTTATTTATTTATTTATTTAAGGATGAAAAAGGATGTTAAAGATTATGTCTACAGTTGCCCTGTGTGTGCAACAATGAAAAGGTTACCAGGGAAAACCCCAGGGCTGTTGCAACAATTGGCTAATTCCACTAGGTCCTGGAAAGAGATAGCCATGGATTTCATTGTGGAATTGCCTGAAAACGCTGGACACACAGTGATCCGGACACCTATTGACTTGTTTTCCAAACAGGATCACTTCATAGCCTGTCCTAAACTCCTGTCAGCCAAAGTACTTGCCAGAATGTTTATTCAACATATTTAAAGGCTTCATGGTGTCCCAAAAAGGATAATATCTGATCGAGGGATGCAATTTACTGCTAAGCTTTGGAGGAACTTCTTGTGCTCTAGTCTATAGGATCCACCCAGGGTCTCAGGTCCAGGATCCATCTGGCTGCTAATGGATTGGCAGCTATTGTGGAGCAGTATTTAAGGTGTTATGTCAATTTTCAAAAAACAGACTGTGCTGAACTGCTACCTTTTGCAGAGGTGGCATATAACAATGCAGTACAAAGAGGCCCAGATCATGCTCCTTTTCAGATAATCTCTGGAACAGATTTTGTCCCAATGCCAGAAATTCCACAGGACACTCTCACTTCCATGACTGTAATGGAATGAATGGACAACATAAAAAAGTCCCGGGGTAATATATGCAAAACATTGGAAAAGACCAATGAAAGTCATAAAAAACAAGCAGAGAAAAAGAGAGCAAAGCAACCAACCTAAAGAGTAGGTGATAAAGTCTGTTTATCTACCAAATATCTGAATTTAAGGTTTCCAAGCAGAAAACTAGGGCCTAAGTACAGAGGTCATTTCCCTATTGTAAAGATTATCAATCCAGTTATAGTAAAATTACAACTAACACAATCATGGAAGAAAGTTAATCCAGTATTCCACTTTAGTTTGTTGAAACCTGTCAAAGAGTCTGGTCTTAGGTCGATAGCATAACCAAGACAAGTAACAAACAGTTGTCTGATCCAGACAACCATTGTGAGGCATAGTCATTTATCCCTTCACTGAGGGTGGGGCTGCTGGCAAGGCCCCCGGCAATGCCCAACAGGATGGCCAATTGCCTCCCTCTGGGCCTCCCTCCTTTCACTGAGTCACATTCATGCATCAGAGATGGAAGCCAGCTGATTCTCTTCATTATCAGCCTGCTCTCTGCCAACATCCTGTTGCTGGCTGATTGAAGTCTCTGACTCAGGCCCAAGTTTCATCCCTTCTTGCATCCCTGCAGTTACAGCATCCTTGGCACCCAGCCCAGTTTCCTCCTCTCCTGCAATGTCTGGCAAGGAGGGTCCGAGGGCAGGTGTTTGCTGGCCTGACATAGCAGAGGACATCCCTGGGGCTGAATCAGCCTCCTCCTGCTCTTCCAACTCCTCATCAATCTGCTGCCTGTCTCCAAGGCCTCGCAGGGGGGTGAGGCACAACAATCCCAGTGTTCAAGCCTGCTTAGATTGTCTTTTAAATTATCTTGTTCTCTCCCTGAATGCTAGTTGCCTCCCCTAGTTTTATATTATATGTAAATTTATGAACATCCCCTCAACCCTTTTATATTGATCATCAATCAAAGCAGAGAATAGCAGAGGGTTCATGACAGAGGCCTGTGATAATCCATTTAATACTATACTCCAAGCTGATATTGATACTTTCAGGGACTGTCATTCAGCCAAATAGCTATGTAATAGCCAAATCATTCTCTACTTTTTTATTAATAATGGGATACTTTATCATATACTTTTTTGAAATAATTCTTTAACAGGGTGGCAAGGTTTTATTCTTGATATTTAAACAGAATTTAATTGTCTTTGAATATGTAGTGGGGGGGAGAAGACAGAGGAGACCTGGACAGATTTCCTCCTGAACAGCACATCAGCTGTGGAGAGAAGGGTCTCTCCCCCCAAACAGCATGTTCTCAGTCAGGGCTGAGGCACAGGAAGGGAAAGCTCTTTTGGCACAGATCATATGAGAATGGAATTGGGGGATTCGTGTAAAAAAGGGTGAAATGGAGGAGGAGAGGACAAGAGAGGAAGGAGGGAAAAAAAGCAGAAGGAGAAGCAGAAAAAGGAAGAGTGAAAGGAGGAGGTGAGCTAAAAAGCCGGAAAAAAGAAGCAGCGAAATCCAAGATAGAGCGAGAGCAAAAGGGTGAGTAGAAAGTCAAAAGAGAGATGCAGCGAGAATTGAAGGACAGCTGAGGCAGCATAGGAGGAGCGAGGGAGAGGCCATGTGGCTGGGCTGGAGGCAGAGTGTTGGGTCGGAGAAGAAGCAGTGTCGCTGGGGGTATAGGAGAGACAACAAGGCTGAGGAGATAGGAGAAGGACCAAAACTGAGAGGAGAGCTAATACAGAGTGGAGCTTTGAGGAGAGCTGAAACGGAGCGGAGCTGAGAGGAGAGGAGAGATGAGGCAGAATGAGGCTAAGAGGAGAGCTGAAATCGAGTGGAGCTGTGAGGAGAGCTGGTACAGAGTGGAGCTTTGAGGAGAGCTGAGACGGAACGGAGCTGAGAGGAGAGGAGAGCTGAGGCAGAATGAGGCTAAGAGGAGAGCTGAAATCGAGTGGAGCTGTGAGGAGAGCTGGTACAGAGTGGAACTATGAGGAGAGCTGACACAACTGAGCTAAGAGGAGAGCTGAGCTGAAGCAGAGCAGAGCAGAGCAGAGATGAGAGCTGAGGCGAAACAAAGCTGAGAGAAGAGCTGGATGGAGCGGAGCTGGGAGGAAAGCTGAGAAGGAGTGGAGTCAAGAGGAGAGCTGAGACGGAATGGAGCTGAGTGAAGAAACTGACGAAAATCAAGACAAGAGGCGATCGGGAGGTGGATGATAGGCGACTGGGAGGAGACACATGGTGAGCCAGGCGGCAAGGAGGAGGCCTGAGGCCAGTGGAGAAGCGAGCCAGGACAACCAGAGAAAAAGAGCAGAATCCGAGGGAAGGCCAAAAACGACAGACTTGAGACCAGAACTAGAGAACTCTAGGACTAAAAAAGGGGACAGGGGTAGAGAGATTGGGATACTGCGGCTCCTACGGCGGTAGCGCTACAAATACATAAATGAATTTCAATAAATTCCTTAAATCAACAGGAGTTTCTTTGAGAATATAAGATCCCACAACATGTCAAACTATTAAAAGCATATTTTCCAAACTGCAAAGTTCAGCTTCAGCTTCACTTTGCTAGATGCTAGACTACCATAAACTATGGTTGTTGGGGGGAGGAATTGCTGGAATTTCAGGAAGGAGGAAACCGAAACTACTCATCATGTCAGGTTGCTCCACATTATATGTGGATGGTTTTTTACTGGTTGGTACATACAACCTACATTTGACAATTAGTCTTCTGAACTCATATTAACAATGAAACATTTTGTTAGGCTACAACAGTAAACCTATGTCCCTCCAACTCAAATTAACCTTAGAAAGTACATTTAGGATCATGAAATATCACTAAATACAATGAACAAAGTTTGATATCTTTGACCCTAGATTGGCCATAATTCTTCCTCAAGAAGTAAAAGTTACATTCCCAAGAAAAACAGAAGAATATTCCTTAAGGGGACATTCTTCCATCACATGAGACACAGTCAGCCCTGATTATTGACAAAGAACTCTTTCAGATCTCTAATTATGGACTCTAACTGGGAGTCATGAATGATACTTTGTTTTTTATAAATATTGAGAGATATGATATGCTTTATGTTTTACTTGTTATGTGATGAGTTCATAACATAGCTTAAGAAAATTGAAATTATTCATATGTTTATATGATCACACATTAACACAGACACACACACACACACACAGAGGCTTGGGTGTGTATCTTTAAAGGAATTTTATTTATTTATTTATTTTATTGAATTTTTATACCGCCCTTCTCCCCGAGGGGACCCAGGGCAGTCCACAGCCATATAAAAAGACATAAAAGGAATACAGACAGACAATGATTCTTCTCATTCCTTTCATTCATTAAGAATTTGTTTTCATTCATGGTATGTTTTATTTTGTAGGGTTCTTGTGACACTGATATAAGTGCCAATACTTAGTTGGAATTTGATCAGAACAACAAAGCTGCATTTTCATCTTTTATTTGTTTGCTTGCTTATTTCCATTAGAATTAAATAATTTTAGAATCAGAAACATTCAGAGGATTACCTATTATGAGATCATATGAATATGGACATTTGCACTTTATGAATTTTACTGTGGAATTACTAGATTCCAGAAGTGCTTAAAACCAATCATGCAAGCACCATGGATGAATTCCAGTCTTTGTGAGTTGAATTCTGTTTGTACAGTGGTACAGGAGGGTCTCTTCAGAGCAAATCAGGAGGATCACAGCCATCACATTGCACTAAATGAAAAAGCTGCACTTATGTCAGTTAGCAATTAGGTTTGACCATACCTTAAGAATCACTGAAAGGAAACCCACAAAATTTATTTTAAAAATATGCAATTATAAAAAATAAAAAACATTTATAAAAGGTATTTATTTTATTTTATTTTATTTAAAAATAAATATTTATTTATTAAAAATATTTTTAAAGTCTCACTTATTTTGGCCAGGTCATGTAGAAGAATTCATTGGAGAAAGCAATTATGCTTGGAAGAGTCAGTGGTAAAAGGAAACCAGGCTGTCAAAGAACAAAGTGGCAAGATATCCTCAAAGCTGACAACAGCCAGAGCATAGAATGACTTGAATAGTGCGAAAGACATGGAGAGACCTAGGTTCTCAGAATCGCCAAGAGTCAGAGACAATTGAATGGATAAATCATTATCATCATTAGGGTCAGTGCTGTGCCTTTAGGGTCCAAAATGTAAACCATGATGACTCATTGCAATTATTGGGACCAGGATGCTGATTGAGTGCAAGACATAGAATTACTATAAAGCAGGAAGCCAGAGAGCATTAATCTCTCTCCAATGCTGTATCTGTGCTCCAATGTTATTGTTCTGCTTGCTGATTATTCTGGTTAGTTTCTGATGTACTGACTGCTTGACTGGATATGACTTTTTGGACTGTTAATTGACATTGAATATTGGACTGTGCCTATATCTTGTATATAAACCGTTTTATACTCTTTATCTTTTGTGGGTGTGTGACTTTGAGTTTATCGCTTCATCTTTGCACACTGCCTTTTGTATTTGTGCTATCCTTGTCACCAAGGAATCTCTGCTAATACCTAACACACACATACGCAAATACACCACTTTACCCATTCCTGCGATATGGGGCTTTAATGATTACTTGTGCTTTTAATTGTTTCAATGGTCGGATTATTGCAACTTTTTATACATGTAGCTTCCCTATATGACCATCTGTAATCTGAAGCTGGTCCATATTGAAGAAACCTAAGGACTAGCGAGTTGAGTTTGATTTGCCTATATTATATCACTAGTACAGGAGCTTTTCTGGTTGCCAGGACTTCTCCAGTCCCACTGAAAAATTACTGTTAGCTACTGGAGAATGGACATCAGAAAAAGTATGGGCCTTTCGTTTCTAGTAACTAGCATCAGAAAGAATACGGTCAAATTTCTTCTACATGATTTTTTTAAAACCTAATTAGTTGCTAGGGCTATATAGAGCCGATAGAGTCACTTCTAACCTATCGGAATTATGTGGTATGGAATGTCCATAATTTGGAGGTTATACACTTTTGATCCTGGACTAAAATATTACTTATTTTATTTATTAAATTTCTATGTTGCCGATCACCCCTACATGGTGACAGAGTATATCATTTTTTTGTGTGTAGTCAGGAAGATACTCAATCTTCATGACTACAAAAAAAATGATATCATCTGGAAACTCTTTCAAACTGTATGGAATAATACATGTTGCATATTAGAAATATTTCTGGATGCTGTTACATATACTACATTTGTTTAGACAGAATGTACCACACAGTAAGCTTTCTAAATGTCTAAAAACTATGTGAGAACCAGCCTTATAATCATTAAATTTACCAGATCCACCAGATTTGAAAGTGTTCATTTATCAAATACAACAGATTTAGGCATTTCTTCTTAAAAGTTTGCTCTGCATTCTTCAATCTATATATATAAAAAAGGATATATGTGTTTGTTCCTGGTAGGTAATCTCCGAAACTACTTCACCGATTGATTTCAAATTTTCACACAAAGTTACATTCGAAGAGGACCGGGTTCTTAGCTGCTTTTTATCTTTTAATATTACCTTTAAACTGAGATAGAAGGGCCAACTCCTCAAGGCTGGGTGGCCCGCAGGCGCCACGCTGGGCTGGCCGGGTAGCAGAGCATGTGACAGGTGGCGCTTGCGCGGCGGTGGGCCATGACTGCCAGGCGGTTCGTCGTGCTGCTGGCTGCGCTGCTCTTGGCAGGACGCGCTGCTCGGGCCCTCTACTTCCCCATCAGGAGCCTGCGGGGCGGACGGGCTCGGGATGGAGGGAGACGCTGAGCTTGGCCAGGGACCGTGGGAAGCCGGTCAGTGGGCAGGAGGGGCGGTGTGTGGCTAGGAGGGCAGCGGGGATTTGGGCAACGCAGGGGAGGCCGGCGCGGCGGTTGGGTGGCGGAGCGAGGCTGTCGCAGCAGGGAGGGAAGAAGGGCGCCGCTGCACGACTGAGGCAGGGGAGTGTGCCGCGTGGGGCCGCGGTGTGTGGATGGACGGGCGTTGCGGAAGAGCTCGGGGGAACCTGGAACGAGGGCGCCTGGGCCGTGGGAAGCTGCAACAGTGGGTTGCAAGGAGTGTTTGCTATGGAAGGACTCTTGCGCGTGTGTGAGAGGGAGGGGGAAGGAGTTTGTGCGTGCGAGAAAGAGAGAGAGGGGTGTGTGTGTGTGTGAGTGAGAGAGGTTTGTGTGTGAGCAATGTGCGAGAGGAATTATGTTAGAGAGAGGGGGTGAAGGAGTGTGTGTGAGAGAGAGAGAGAGAAAGAGGGACGGTGTGTGTGTGTGTGAGAGAGAGAGAGGTGTGTGTGTGTGTGAGAGAGAGAGAGAGAGAGAAGGTGTGTGTATTAGAGAATTCCCTACGTCAAGGTTTATCTGGATGTGTGATGACACCACACAAACCTTCATGCTATGCTTTACTGCACTGTTAACTGAGCCCCAAACTGGGCCACAGCAACGCGTGGCCGGGTACAGCTAGTTTATCTATAAACTTATTTAGTATCTTCTATCCAATGCCTTTTCAAGTAATGTTCTTCCCATCGTATGCCTTAACTGTTCGTGTCTTCTTCCTCCCTCCATCTTGTCTTCTCCGTCTTGCCTCCAGCATGCCTTGTTGCTATTTTTTAAGATTGTTCCTTCTGGCCGATGTTCTTCTTAGGAATATAGCTCTATTGTTTAAAACTTTGATTTTTAAGTCCTGTTTTTTGAAGATGGGTTTTTCTCTTCTTCTTAAACATCTTCAAGATCTTTTTGTCTATTTTTTTTTGCTTTGTCACCTCTCTGTTCATTTTTGCCAATATTTTGCTATTCTTTTATTTTGTCTTATTGCATCCTGCATTTTTTTATCTTTTCAAAGTTTGCATTGTTGCATTCAGTAGCTTTCTTAATAGTTTGGTTCAGTTTTTAGATTGATTCTCTCATTGACTGTTGTAATGCCAATATACTTTCTTGAATAGATTCTGTTCTTTTTGTATCACTGTAGGCACAGATTTCTCCATTTTAAATGTAAGTGGGAGTGTTTTCCACTCTGACTACTAAATATCTCTCTTTGTTTCTAAAAACCTGTCTTTAGCTCTTAAAACTTCTTTAAATATATTATTCCACATATCTGAGTATGTTAGGAGTGTTGTCCAAGTTTAATTTTCAATTTCTAGCCGGTATTGTTTCAGTCTTTTAAAAGTAATTTTTGTGATCCAGATAAAAGTTTTCCTTCCATTTTTATCCTCCATTTTTTTTCCTTTTCGGGAAAATCAGAGTACACTGATCTCATTTACCATAAGTGTTTAAAATTTTGCTCATTCAGATTGATGTTTGCTTTTCTGCGGTTTAATTGTCAAACTGCGGTACTGTTCTTCTGGCTCGTCTGTGGCTGAATGCTGTCCAGGCAGCCATTTCACTTCACTTCCCAAGGTTGACTTCCACCTCATCTTGGGTCCATGGACTTCTCCCTACTTTCGTTGCCTCTGTAGGACGACCTTAGGACCTGGAACGGTCCCAATCTACTAAACATCAAGGGGTTTGGTCTGGAGTGATCCAGACCTACTGCTCACAACGACGCGCCGTGCACCGGAAGTCCAATACTTGGACCTCTTAATGATGTCTTTTTGCCAGTGGATTTGGCGTTTGCAAAAATGTCACAATTGTTTGGGCTGTGAACCTAATAATCAACTTGTTAAATTAGTACCACAGATCACACGGAAGTGGAAAACTTGAGTAATGGAGACAGAAGAATTTCTAAAGACCCAGAGACCTGTGACATCCCATTCTATGTGTCTGAATTCGTAGAAAGGAAAGTTGGAATGGATTATGACTCACTAAGCAGACTTGGCGGGCTGATTGAACAATTGTCGAAAAACAAGATGAAATTAGAAGAACAGGTGAGTTCTATTTATTTGGGGAAGAGATATTTAAATCTCTTGGGAAAAAAGCTCACCCTTTAGGGTTCCAGCTATTTTGATTCTAAATGTAGTATCGGGCACCATTCCCCAAGGTTCGACGTTTAGTCACATATTACAAATAATATTTCACGTGTACAGGTCCTTGATTTACAAGCATTCATTTAGTGACTGAATTTACAACGGCACTGAAAAAAGTGACTTATGACCAGTTTTCACCTGTCCGTCTCTGCATCCCCCAGTCACGTGATCCAAATTCAGCCTCTTGGCAACGGGCATGTATTCAGGGCGGTTTCACTATCCTGGGGTCCTGTGATCACTATATGGAATCTTCCCGGTCTGTTTCCGACAAGCAAAGTCATGGAGGGAGGGAGCCAGATTCGCTTAGTGATCATCTGATTCATTTAATTGCAGCGATTCACTTAGCCACTGCCTCGCTTAGCAAGGAGCTAAATTGTGAGTTGTAACTCGAGGACTGCCTATACCAGTCATAGCTAACCTTTTAGACACCGAGTGCCCGAAAGAGTCGCGGCGAATGAGTTGTGACATCATCATCTGGCACCACTGCTCTCTGAGCGTGCACATGGCCCCGTGATATCATCGCCTGATGCCGCGACTCCTTCCTGAGCATGCTCAGCTCTAGGGCAATGCTGGGGTGACTTTATTATTTATTATTTAGACTTATATACCGCTTAACAGTGCTTTACAGCACTCTCTAAGCGGTTTACACAGTCAACCTATTTCCCCCAACAATCTGTGTCCTCAGTTTACCGACCTCAGAAGGACGGAAGGCTGGGTCAACCTTGAGCCAGTGAGAATCGAACTGCTGAACTTTGGATGGCTAATGGCAGATGGCAGTCAGCAGGAATGGCCTGCAGTGCTGCCATGGGTTGGCCATCACTAACCTATACAGAGAATCCAGGCAAGGGGCCAAGGTGTATGATTTTCACTGTTTAAAACCGGGCATG
This sequence comes from Pareas carinatus, assembly GCA_032468095.1. Lineage (NCBI taxonomy): Eukaryota > Metazoa > Chordata > Lepidosauria > Squamata > Pareidae > Pareas > Pareas carinatus. The sequence goes on along the minus strand of JANHFO010006599.1, from coordinate 49,286 downwards.
CTCTTTTTAAAGCAATGTACACTGGACTGTAGGTATGATATATTTGGCACTTGAATCCATATTATATCCATCTCATTGGATTATTGATTGTCAGTTCATGGACCGAACTAATTCTTCCCATTTGTTTTTTTATTCAGGCCATTTTGAACAAGGTTTTTTCTCCTTAAGAGTAGCGTTCTATTGACATTTTAATGTTTTGGGTTGCTTTAATGAACACAGTTCAGGAAGTAGTAACAGCTTGTGGCTCTTGTGTTTGCACAGGTGCTCACAGTTTCATCCGAAGTTCCCAAAAGAATTCAGAAGGCGTTGCAGAACGCCGAGGATTCCAAGGAGTGTCTCTATCAGCTGCTGGAGAACGAGAGAATGTTGTACGATTCGGTTAATAACCACCTGTTGACATCCAGCCCATGGATGGAGGAATTTGGTGCCTTGATAAGTCAAATAAAAGAGGTTGAAAGACATGTCGCTTATTTAAAACAGATTTCACAAGTAGAAGAATTGAGGTGAGGAGTGTTTCAAGCCACTTGATATCATTTCAGTAAAATGGAAGACTTAAAACCCTGGAATACAGGGAGTTCCTTCGTTGTAAATTCAGTGAATCAATTACTGTCAATTTACGCTTCCCATATACAAGAGCTCCTGTGAGATAATATGAAAATACAGGTAGTCCTCGACTTACAGCGGTTCATTTAGCGACCATTCCAGGTTACAACGGCATTGAAAAAAAAGTGCCTTGGTACTGTTTTTCACACTTACAACCATTGCACAATCCCCTTGGTCACATGATCGAAATTCAGGCAAAGTCACTGGGGGAAGCCAGATTCACTTAGCAGCCGTGCGACTAACTTTAACAACCGCAGGGAATCACTTAACGTCTGTGGCAAGAAAGTTCGTAAAATGGGGCAAAACTCACTCAGCAAATGTCCCACTTAGCGACAGAAATGTTGGGCTCAATTGTGATCGTAAGTCGAGGACTCCCTGTAGAAAGATGCATGCATCCAGTCCTTTGTTTTAAATGCAGCTTCACTTTATCTTCCCCGAAACTCTATTTCTTTTAAAAGGGACTTCTAAGTTTGCAAGCCCAAATGGAAGCCGTGTCTTCTGGGTCCTCTTTGCACAAGTCCTTTCTTAACAGAGAAAATCAGGTTTGTGCTTCAAAAATAAAGCCATCCTGAACCATTGCCTGTAAGCCGCCCTGAGTCCTTCGGGAGAAGGGTGGGATAGAAATAAAATTATTATTATTATTGTTATTTTCTGGTGAACACAGCTGCCTGATGTTAAGCTGGAGTTGGCCGTCTCCAATTATCGAGCTCTTTCCAAGAGCCTAGGATGACTGGAGATATCTTC